>JAPSGF010000254.1:122226-137208 GCA_035772895.1 Perdix hodgsoniae | reverse complement strand
TCCCTCCACCCCACATCCCCCCCTTCACGGACGTGGGGCGGGGGGGGCACCGAGCAGCCAATCAGAGGCGGCGTCGAGGTAGCGTCATCTGTTACCGGAGCAGAATGAAGCGGAGCCGACGCTTCGGGGACATAGACGGCTGGGAGCGCTGGGAGCACTGGGAGCCCCACGAGTCCCACCCACCCAACGTGGGAACGAAGAATTAGAGCGAGGTTGGGGCTGCAGATGGTTTTATTGGGGGGTGAGAGCCCCTCACCCCAAACTGGGGGTCCCCATGCTGGGAGATGGGAGTTCCAGCCATTGAGGTCCCCAAAGTGGGGAGCAGGACCAGGATGGGGACCAGGACTGGGACTGGCATCGGGATGGGGACCGGGAGCAGAATCAGGGATAGGGACCAGGAGCAGAGCCAGGACCAGGGCTGGGATGGGGACCAGAACTTGGACGGGGATCATTTTGAGGAGCAGGATTGGAATCAGAGCCCGCATCAGGATGGGGACTGGGACCAGCACCAGGACCTGCCACACAGAAGATGATGAATGAGGAGGGACACCCCACACTGGACAACAGACCCTCGGTGTCACACACAGCCCCAGCACCGTGTCCCCATCCCTCACCCCGTGGCCGCTGACAGAAGCTGAAAACCCCAGCGCTGAATGCCACCAAGCCCAAGGTCAGCGCCATGGCCGCCACTGCCACCTGCACCATCATCCCCAGAGACAAATTGGGACCTGTGGGAACAGCGTGGGCAGAATGAGCCATGGGGGACTGTGGAGCGCGGGTGCCACATCCCCGTCCCCAGACTCACTCCAGTCCACTTGCAGCGGCTGCTCCAGGCTGGAGTGCCACACTGAGCACGTGTAGGTGCCCCCCGCTGCAGTGCTGGCCCTCAGGGTCGTCTGTGTCCTGTAGGTCCAGTCCCCATTGGGCAGCAGTTTGGTGTCATCGGAGGCCACCATGAGGCCGTTTTGCAGCCACTGGATGGTCGCTGCAGGTGGGTAGAAGCCCCAGACGTGGCAGACGAGGCGGACGGTGTCGGGGTCGTTGGAGATGGGGATGGGGACAATGCGGACCTGGGGTGGCGCTGCAGCAAAGGGGGGATGGTCAGAGCCGGGGATGGTCCCCTTTGTCACCCTGCAGGGTGGTTGATGGGACAGTCCGTGCAATGTCCTCGCGCATCACACAGGTGCATCACCCTATGCCGCATCCCCGTGCAATGTCCCCATGCGACGTCCCGGTGCAATCTCCCACTCAATTTGTTTGCAGTGTCCCCATGCAATGTTCCTTTGCATTCCCTTTGCGGCGTCCCTGTGCAATGTCCCCTAGAACATCCCGTGCCATGTCCCCTTGTGATGCCCCTTTGCATTTCCCTGTGCAAAGTCCCTCTCAGTTCCTCATGCAATGACCCCATGCTGCATTCCCATGCAATGTCTCTGTGCATTCCCCGTGCAAATTTCTTGCGTGGATCCCCTGCAATGCTCTGTGCAAAGTCCCCATGCAATGTCCCTTTGCAATCTCCCACTCCATTTCTTTGGAATGTCCCCAAGTAATGTCCCATTCAACCCCCTGTGTGATGTCCCCATGCAATTCCCTTAGCAACATCCCCGTGCGGTGTCCCATGCAATGCCCAGCTGTGCATCACCCCATTGCAACACCCCCATGCAACAACTCCTTGCAATGCCCCCCGTTTGCAACGCTCCACTTGCATGCAGCAGTGCTCACTCTTGCGCAGTGCTGTGTGTGCCCAGAACTGTGCAGCCAGCTCAGTGCACGCCTGTCTGCGCGCCTCTGCGCGCTGCACCCATGTGGCATTACTATTTAGGATGAAGGCGAGGAAAGTGGCAACATCGTACAGCTGCCCCCAGTCACAGGGGTAGAAGCCATGGGCGTCGGGGTCGTAGCACACCAGGGGGTTCTTGTTGAAGGCCACGGTGAAGTCGAAGCCCCCCAGGGAGCCATTGGCTGTCAGCAGGCAGGAGCTGGCCATGTGCACCATGAAGGCGCCTGCGTTGGGGGCACGGGGTGAGCACAGCACTGGGGCTGCACCCAAAGCCCCGTGCTGCACCATAAAACCCCATGCTGTACCCCCAAAACCCCATGCTGTACCCTAAAAGCTCATAGCGCACCCCAGAAATCCCATGCTGTAGCCTAAAAACCCACACTGCACCCCAAGAACTCCACACTGTGCACTATGAATGCATGCAGCAGCCCATGCTGCACTCCAAAGCCCCACACTGTACCCTAAAACCCCATGTTGCACACTAAAAATTCACACTGCGCCCCCAAACCCACGTTGCACCCCCCAAAAAAACCATTTTGCACCCAAAAAAATCACGCTGCACCCCACAACTCCCCACGCTTCACCCCCAAACCCACATGTTGCACCCCGGAAAGCCCATGTTGCACCCTAAAAAGCCCCCATGCTTCATCCCAAAACCCCCACGCTGCCCCACGTCCTACCTGCTGCCCTGCAGCTCAGCGCCAGCCCCATCGCCCCCAGCACCCCGAAACCCGTCGGCCCCATCGGGAGCATTGCAGCCTTCATCCCGTCTGTCCCTCCTCCTCCTCCTCCTCCTCCCGACGTCACCCCATGGGCGGTGCAGTGGGATCAGACTTTGCCACCCGGGGCTGTGGGGACAACGCCCAACCCCATTAATTATCACCCTTCCTGGAAGCGGAGACAAACAAGGACACCGCGCTGCAAACGAAGGGCTTTAATTACATCACTGCCACCGTTCCCAAGCCGAGGGATCAACTTATGGAGGATATCAATGAGTATGGGGTGAATGTCCCCGCTGTCCCCATTGTCCCCACGCACTGCGTCGGCGGGCGGACAGCAGCAGCCCCAAACCCAGCAGTGCCAGCAGGATGCCCAGCGCCGTCACCGCGCCGCACACCGCCATGGCCAACACGTCCGAAGGGATGGGGTCCTGGGGCACTGCGGGGACACAAAGCATTGCTCCCACCGCTCTCACCCCGATCAATCACCGCTGTGGGGACACAGAGCATCGCCCCCACGCCCCCACTCACCCCAATAAGCCACCACGGAGATGTTGTCCCTCTCGCGGGTGACAATGCAGGAGTAGATGTCACCAGAGTGAGGTGTCACCGCCAGGTAGGAGAAGCGCATGAAGCCCAGGTCCTCCATGGGGATGTAGGTGAGGTGGGTGACGCCGCTGGTGATGGGGATGCCGTCCCGCTGCCAGCTGATGGTGATGGCCGGGGGGAAGATGTTGCCCACCATACAGACCAGGGTATTGGGATAGCCCAGCTGCAGTGGCTGCTGCAGGAAGACATCAGCCACCGGGATGCCTGCAGGGGGACACATCAATGGAGACACATCAGTGTAGATGAACACATCAGTGGGAACGCATTAATGGGGGATGCATCACTGGGAATGGCATCATACTGGGGAAACATCACTGGGGATACACCACTGGGAGTAGCATCAACTGGGGATACATCAGTGAAGTCGTATTGTTGGGGACACATCACTGGGGACAGCATGGTCTGGGGACACATCAGTGAGGACACATTATTGGGGACATCATCGATTGGGATGTCCATTGGAGACAGCATCAATGGGGACAGCATTACAGGGGATAGCATAAATGGGGATGTCCAATGGGGACACATCAATGGGGACAGTATCAATGAGGATGTCCATGGGGAATAAATCAAAGGGGACAGCATCAATTGGGGATGTCCTTTGGGAACACATCAGTGGGGATGAATTAATCAAGATAACTTCATCGGTTGGGGACAGCATCACTGGGAACAGGATCAACTGGGGATGTCCACTGAGAATCCATCAATGGGGATAGCGTCAGTAGGGATGTCCATGGGGGATGCATCAGTGGGGATGCATCAATTGGGGACGTCCGCTGGGGTCAGCATCATCGGGAACGTATGGCTGGGGACCCATCAGCAAGGTCATAGTAGGGACAGCAGCACCCACCCTTGGCTTCAGGCATTGGCCGTGGCCCAGTGGCGAGCCTGGTGAGCCCATCGTGCAGCTTGTTGCAGAGCGTGATGTCGTGCTGCAGCTCCTGGGGCTGCTCGGTGCCTGTGGGCCACGCAGGGCCATCAGGGAGCTGCGGCAGCCATTGCGAGTTGGGGACATCGAATGAGAAGAGCTGCTCCGAGTCGAAGGCCACTGACAGCCCCAGAAATGGCGTGTCTGGCTGGCAGAAGAGCACTTCGGACAGAGTGTGCAGCGATGGCTCTGCGGGCACAGACGGGGTGTGGGACACGGGGACACACCAGGCAGACACGCACACTGTGCGTGGACACGTCTGCTGCATGCGCACTCACTGCATGTGTACACACTCTGCATGCTGAGTGCGCTTCAACTCGTGCATACTTCCACTTCCTCTTGCACCAATGCACCAACCACCCCTTGCACAGCCTCTGCACTAACTAGTGCACGCATCCTCCTGCTCAGACAGTCCATGCGCTAATTCACAAAGCACTCCATACGCAGCCCCTTGCACAAATGCACGGCCACTCCTTGCACTGATGCACAGAACCCCTTGCACAAATGCACGCCTGTTTGCGCTCCTCCCTTGCACTAAAGCACAACACATTCTTTGCAGAGTCTCTCGAACTAGTAGTGCATGGCACCCCTTTCACTCCATTTCTCACACTCAACCTCGCCGCAATAATGTGCCAACCACACATGCACAGCCCCCTGCATGTGTGCAAGCACTCTCCCGCTCATCCTCCCCTTGCATCAATGTGCAATCGGCCTTTGCACAACTCCTTGCACAAGTGCATGCCCACCCTTACCCCAGTGCACTATCCACTCCTTGCACAGCCCCTTGCACTCCCCATACACGAATCTTGGACACCCCTAGCACTACCCCATGCCCACCCTATGCCCCCGCCTCTCCCTACCGGCTCTGACGCTCCCCAGGGCCGCCCCCAGCAGCGCTGCCACGAGCGCCCCGCGCCCGCTCGCAGCCCCCATCCCTCAGCTACCGGCAATCAGTTCAGCCAATGGCCGTGCCTCGCGGCTCTACGCGTCAGCGGTTGCCGGGCAGAACAAGCCTGCAGGACACCCGGGCGCGTCATCGGTTGCTAGGCAGAACAGATCCACGGGGAACACCTGCGCTGTGACAGGCAGCGATCGTACGGCTCAACCAATGGCCGTGCTCCACAATTAACTTGCGTCACTTGTTGCTAGGTAGAAGAAACTAGCGGGGAGCCCCGACGCTGTAATAGGCGCTGAGCCACCCGCGAGCAATTAATAAGCACAGCTAATTAATAAAGGAGAGGACGAGTGGGCTGCGTAGATCGCTGGGGTGCCTCATCACAGCGCGGATGTTGCTTTTGCGAGGGATTTTGAGAGAAAAGCCTGAGGTTTGATGGCAAAAACGTGTTTTGTGCGTAAAACTACGTATTTGGGGGATAAAAGCGTGGGATTTGGGGGGTAAAAGTTGGGGTTTGGAGGCGAGGGGACACACTCGGGGCGTGCACTGCACTCCCTGCAGCAGCAGCTGCTCGCACTGCAATGCACCGCACTGCAATGTGCCCTCCGAGCTGGAAGCGCTGCACCGCAGTCAGGTTTGCACAGCCCTACGGGCGAGATCGGCTCTCCGCAGTGCTGGCAGCTGCAATGCCGTACGCATCCCTGCGTGCATCCCTGCAATGCCAGGCATATAGTCAGAACCCAAGCACCCCCACTGGTGCACCCCCGCAATGCCATGCATCCCAACACATGCACGCATGCAATGCCAGGCACACCCATAGGTGCGCCCTTGCAATGCTGTGCACTCCCATAGGTACACCTTTGCAATGCCGTTCACTTCCACAGCTGCACCCTTTGCAATGATATACGCGCCTAGAGGTGCACCCTTGCAACGCCGGGCACTCCCATAGGTGCACCCTTGCAATACCACGGGCCCCTACAGATGCACACTTACAATGCCGTGAATCTTCATGGCTGCAACCTTGCAACGCCATGCAACTCACCGCAGCAGCCCAGCAGCACTGCGCACACCCATAGCCCCACCCCTCCCTCCTCCCCTACATGCCCCCTGCACTGCGCATGCGTCCCATCACCCCCCTTGGAGCGGCGGTAGGACCCCGCGGAGTCGCCCGGACTCCATGAATGGGGCCGTCGGAGTGGCGCGGGAGTATCACGTGACGGCGGGCGGCCAATCGCGGAGCAGCTGACGTAGCGCGTGGCTCCTTTTTCTGCCCTGGGATGTTTTTTTTGATTTTTTGCCCCCAAAACGGGGCTTTAAGGGGGCGACGAGAGGATGATATCAGGTCGGGGGTCGTGGCCTCCCGTGGGAGCGGCTCAGGTGAGTGAGGATGGGGCAACTTCGCCCTTTTTTAATGATTTTATTTTATTTTTTTAACCAAAAAGACCCAATGGGGGGGGGGGAGGACACGTGAGCACGAGCTGTCCATCAAATCTGGTTCCGCCCCTCCTCCATCGAAAGAACCAATGGGAGGCCTGGACGGCGGGCAGACGACCAATGGGCGGCGCCGCTTTGTGCGCGGCGCTTTTGGGGCGAAAAGCGCCATGTTTGGGTGTTCGCGCGGGGGCGGCAGCGGGGAGGGCCCGCGGGGATCCAAAGTGCTGTGTCACGGGGCGGGGGGGGGGGCGTCACCCTGGAGCGCCGTGGGGGGACCCCGAAGCCTTGTTGGGGTCCGGGATGGCCGCGGGGGGGTCTTTGAGAGCCTTTGGCGTGTGGGGCCGGAGGGGTTTGGGGTGGGGAGGAAAAGGGGTCACGCGTGAGTTGGGGAGGGTCGTGGGGCAGCCCGAGGTTTCGCGGGGGGTTGCACTGAGCAACTCAGATTTGTTTTAGGGCGTTGGGGTGTCCGTGGGCTATCCAGGAGTGGTTTGGGGTGTGGGGGGATTATGGGGTGGCGTTGAGCAACCCCGGATTGGGGTGGGGGCTTTGGAGAGGCAATGGGGCACCCGGGATTGGCTGCGGGGTGGCATCGAGTTTCTCAGGATCGGCGTGGGGTGATCGTGAGGACCCCGAGGTCTGCGTAGGGCGGCTGTGGGGTGACATTGAGCACCCTGAGATCGGCGTGGGGTGGCCTCGAGGACCCCAGGGTTGCGGTGTGGGAGCTCTCATCACCTCGGAATTGCTGTGGGGTGGCACTGAGCCTCCAGGATTGCCACGGGGAGAGACAGCGGAGCCCCCCGTGCTATGGGGTGGCCTTGAGAAACTAAAGATTACTGCGGAGGGGCTGTGGAATGTCTCAGGATCGCTGTGGGGTGGTTCTGAGGACCGTAGAACCGTTGGGGGGGGGGGGGAGAGGAGGTTGAGACCTCCAGCGTTGGTGCGGGGCGGCCTTGAGGATTCCAGGATAGGCTCTGACGGTCCCAGTTGCTGTAGGGTGGTATTGAGGCCCCCCCGAACTGTTGCAGGGTTGTTTTGGAGTAGCTGCGAGCCCTTCAGGATTGCCGTGGGCAGGAGGGGCACGGAGCTCCTCAGAATAGCCGTGGAGTGGCCTTAACCCCCCCCCCGGCTCCGTGTGGGAACGGGGGAGGGGGCGGTCTGAGGGCGCCATGACCACCGTGGGGTGGCACCGAACCCCTCAGGACCGCGCTGAGGGTCGCGATTACCTCAGGACCCCTCAGGATCCCCGGGGCCCGGCTCACCGCCTCACCACAGCTCAGCCCGCGGCTCACGGACCGCCGCAGCTCCGCTGCCCGATGGCCGCTGCCGGCTGGGAGAGCCCCACCGAGCCCCGTAGGGACGGACTGGGGTCCGCTGAGCCCCCTGAAGAGCCTTTGGGTGGAGGGTCCGAGCCCCCGGGACGCCCGCGCCCGTTGGCCGCCGCCACACAAAATGGCGGCGTCGGCCTCAGCCCTCCCCCTCCCTCTGCACCTTCGCGCGCGACAACAACAGCCAACAGCGCCGCCCTCACGTGATCCGCGGTGGCCAATCGCCGCGCCGGGAATGGCAGCGCCGACCAATGACAGCCCTAGTGCCGTGCGGAAGGGCGGGGGGGAGCGGCGCGGGTGAGTGGCGTGTGGGGCGGCCAAGAGGAGCGCTGCGCGGTGAGCGCCGCCGCCCAATGAGGCAGCGGCGGGGCGGGTGCAAGCGGGTGGCTGACGTCAGCGCGTCCGCCCACCAATCAGCATCCAGGTGGTGTCTATATAAGGGCGGCCGGGGGCAGGCCGAGCGGCGCCATTTCGTGGGGACGAAGGGACGGTGCGGGTCGGGCTCGGCGCGCGCTGGGGGGCGGCCCCAATCCGCCTCCATCCTCCACCGGGCGGGCCCAGCCCCCGCCTTCGCGCTCCCGGACGGCTCCACCGGACCCTCCCCGGCCTCCGTAGCGACCCCTGCCTGCGGCCGCCGGCACCGATCCCTCTTCGGGGCCTACGAGCCAAGATGGAGCCCTCCCGCTGAACCATCCGCCTCCATCCGCCCTCCGCCCGCCTTCCATCCGCCTCACGCCACCCTTCCGAGGATCCATCCGGCTCCCAGCGGTGTTCCCGGCCCTATATCGGCGGCGTCGCGGCGGGTTCCGAGCGCAGCGGAGAGCAGGAAGGTCCCCCCTCTCCATCCAGGCCCCGCCGCCATTTTCTCCGCTGATGTGAGGGCGCGCGGCGGGGCCCGGCCGGAGCCGCCGCCTCATGCCCGGCCGAGGGCCGCTGCCTTAACGGGCGCTGCTCGGTGGGCAAAGTGGGGGGGGACGTCGGAGGAGGCGGCGGCGGGAGGAGGAGGAGGTGGAGGAGGAAGGCCAGGAGCCAGGGCCGGGCACGCAGCCGCCGGCATGCTGCAGAATGTGAATCCCCAGAGCAAGTAGGTGATGGGGGGCAGGAGTGGGGGCCGGGGGGGCTGTGGGGGGCGGGCAGTTACGGACGGGGGTGGCAGCGCTGCGGGGCTGCCGTGTCCCAGCGTTCCACCTGCGGCCGATTGCACCTCGTTTGCCTGCCGGTTGTCTTCGTTTATATGTTTCTCGTCCCCGTGGATCGATTGCTCGGGGACGGAGACGTGGCAGCGCCGCAGTCCCCATGGATCCTGATGGGGACCTGGATCTTACACGGCTATCGCTGTTTATCTGCTCTCTGTCCCTATCGATTCTTTGGGGTCAGGGACACAGGGACTCAGTCCTACGGGGAATCTATCAGTCTCTCTGCCCCCATAATTCCGACAGGGGCATGGGGACCTGAATCCTAAGGGGAGATGAGGCTGATGTGTCTGAAATATCTGCACCTGATATCAGTTGTATCCCGTTGAGCTGCTGCTTGTCCCTGTTTATTCATTCCTTGTACTTTTGGGCTCTTTGGGGACTGGGACATGGTGACCTGGCACCCTTTAGGGACCCGCTATTCCTTCCCATTTACCCACCAAGCTGCTTTTGTGGCTGTGGATCCTACAGGGGACCTGGCAGCCTGCTTTCCCCATGGATCCTAACAGGGACACGGGGAGGTGCAAGGTACAGAGTCATCCCCACAGGTCTTCTGGGAACAGGGACATAAAGCCTTGGATCCTAGAGTGGGGGACCCGACGGCCCTGCAGTCCGATGGATTCTGTCAGGGACACAGGGGCACAGCTCCTACAGGAACCTGGCAGCTTTGCTTTCCCCGTGGATCCTGCCTGAGCCATCCCCATTTATCCACTCCTTACCCCTCTGGTCCTTGGGGTCAGCATCACAAGGGCCTGGCAGCCTTTAGTGCCCCGCTGATTGAGCTGGTTTTGGGGGCTGTCCCCACACTGAGGGGTCTCACCCTGTCCTGCCACCCTATAACACTGCTGCTGGGGCCGCTGTGTCCTTCTGTCACCTTCCTCCCTTGTCATTCCCACCACGTCCTTGGCATGATGGGGAACACCCTGAGAGCTGTCTGAGAAAGCAGCCCCAGTGCTCGACATTCCCCATATTTTCCTAGTGATAAATTCTCTTCATGCTGCAGATATCCCACATCTCCCAGCTGCTTAAATCATTTTTGCACTTAAACTCTGTGCCCATTACCAAACATTTGGTGTCCACTGTTGTGTTTCCAGTTCAGAGCCTCGGTGGGTGCTGCCTTGTCATGCTGTAGTGCAGGCTGTTGTACCCTGGGGTGGTGAAATTGCTGTGCACCAGTATCACCCCCTGCACCACCTCTTTGTTTCCTCCCACCTTCTTCTTTTTGATTATTTTTTTTTCCTGGTTTTCGAGCCCTTTTTGTGCACCTTGGCGGTGGAACGCTGGCCCCGTCCCCGCTGATGATGTCTTTTGCTCCCTTGCAGGATTCTGGGGGAGGGAAATGCTGGGCTTATGGGTTTGGCAACGGAATCGACCCCGGGCAAACGCATCCGCAAACCCTCGCTGCTTTACGAGGGCTTCGAGAGCCCCACCATGGCCTCAGTGCCGGCCCTGCAGACCCCCCAGGCAAACCCCCCTCCGCCAGAGGTCTCGAATCCCAAAAAGCCCGGCCGGGTCACCAATCAGCTGCAGTACCTGCACAAAGTGGTGATGAAAGCCCTGTGGAAGCACCAGTTCGCTTGGCCTTTCCGTCAGCCCGTCGACGCCGTCAAGCTGGGTCTGCCGGTAATGTGCCCCCTCCTGCGGGTCCCCCAGCATGGCTGTGTGTCCCCAAATTTGTCCCCTGGGTGCTGAGGGCCACCCCGAGCCGCGGTCCCCAGCCTGAGAGTGCCACAGGGACGGTGTTGTCCCCTCTATGGGCTCCACCACAGAGATGCAGCTGCAGGTGCATGGGCTGTGCTGGCCTCGCCCTCTCTTAGGGACGTAATCCCAACCCCACGGGCTCTGAAGCCCCCCCCCCCCAGTAGGTGACCTGATGTCCTCAGCTGCTGTCCCCTCCCAGTGCCACCGCACGGGTATGGCTGAGGTGACGCAGCTGCTCTAGAGGGAACCCGGACGTTTCCTCACCTAATCTCTTGTGCCCTGAATGCGTTTTGCAGATTCCCATCCATGAATTTGTAGAAGACATCTTGTGACCCCAATATTAAACGCCAGCCCCCCGTGCACCTGTGGCGCCCAAGGATTTAAAGCCCAGAGGTAAATTCCACATAGGTTTGCTCTTACTTTAGCGTTAGCGGCCCCATTGCACCTCATGCTGCAGACAGCGTTTTTTTGGCTGTCCCCATAGTGTAGGCATCCCACAAGAGCACCTGAAGGTCCCTACAGAGCAGCACGGTGGCACTCTTGGGCGGGGACCAGACCCGGAGGTGTTTTTCCGTCCCTTTGCACCCCTTTGCCCTGCTTTTGATGCATGGTGCGAGAGCGGATCTGTGTGTGTGTCAACATCCTGATGCTTTGGGGGATGTTGAGCTTCTAAAAACCCTAAACGACCGCTTCTGGGGCCGGGAGGGGTGTGGTGTAGTCACCAATGTGGCGCTGACTGTTCCTCCATCCCCTGGGCAGGATTACCACAAGATCATCAAGCAGCCCATGGACATGGGGACGATCAAGCGGCGCTTGGAGAACAACTACTACTGGGGGGCAGCTGAGTGCATGCAGGACTTCAACACCATGTTCACCAACTGCTACATCTACAACAAGGTGAGGGCTGTGGCATGGATTCTTCGGGGCCTGCGGTGCCATCTCTGCATCCTGTGATGTTTCGGTTGTCCCCGTAGCCCACAGATGACATTGTGCTGATGGCCCAAACCCTGGAGAAGATCTTCCTGCAGAAGGTGGCCCAGATGCCACCAGAAGAGCAGGAGATAGTGGTCCCAGTGGCCAAGAACAGCCACAAGAAGGGAGCATCGCGGGCAGCAGGTACCTGGGGTTCTTTGGGTTGCACTTCAGGTGGAGCATTGCAGGTACTTCGGTGCTAATGGGGGTTCTGCCTGTCCGCAGCGCTCCTCGCAGGCCTCACAGCTGCTCAGCAAGTGCCAGCTGTCTCCTCTGTGTCCCACACCGCTGTGTACACCCCGAGCCCCGACATTGCCACCACCATCGTCAACATTCCCCACCCGTCCGTCATCTCCGCTCCGCTCCTCAAATCGCTGCACTCCGCTGCCCCGGCCGTGCTGGCTGCGCCTGCGCCCACCCAACCCGTGGCCAAGGTGGGAGATGGGAGCTCTTTGCTCACGGGAGGAGGCTGTGTGGGCTGTGCCTGGCCTCGCATTCATTAACCTTTCTATATTTTGGTAGAAAAAGGGTGTGAAGCGGAAAGCAGACACCACCACCCCCACCACCACGGCCATCATCGCCACCAGCGGCGAATCCTCCCCGTCAGCCACGCTGCTGGAGGCCAAGGCGGCCAAAATCCCTGCGCGGCGCGAGAGCGGCCGCCCCATCAAACCCCCCAAGAAGGACTTGCCGGATTCCCAGCAGCACCAGACCTCTAAAAAGGGCAAATTGTCAGAGCAACTCAAGTACTGCAATGGCATCCTGAAGGAGCTGCTCTCCAAGAAGCATGCTGCCTATGCATGGCCCTTCTACAAGCCGGTCGATGCCTCAGCGCTGGGGCTGCACGATTACCACGAGATCATCAAACACCCTATGGACCTCAGCACCATCAAGGTTGGCTTGGGGATCCTGTGGGTGTTGGCACAGCCTCGTGGGGGCTTTGTGGGGATGGCTTTGAGGTCTGCTCACACCCCTTCCCTCCCCCACAGCGGAAGATGGAGAACCGGGACTATCATGACGCGCAGGAGTTTGCCGCCGACGTCCGGTTAATGTTCTCCAACTGCTACAAATACAACCCACCTGACCACGACGTGGTGGCCATGGCCCGCAAGCTGCAGGTGGGTGGGGTCACCCAGCAGCCCCAGGAACCCCTGGCACACCCAGCTCACCTCTTTGTGTCCTCTCTCAGGACGTCTTTGAGTTCAGCTACGCCAAGATGCCCGACGAGCCACAGGATGCCAGCCCACCCTCAGTGTCTGCCCCACTGCTTGGAGCCCTCTCCAAATCCTCTTCCGAGGAATCCTCCAGCGATGAGGATGATGAAGATGAAGACGATGAGGATGATGATGAGGATGAGAGCAGCAGCGAGAGCTCGTCGGAGAGCGAGGAAAGCTCTGACTCAGAGGAGGAGCGCGCCAACCGCCTGGCAGAGCTGCAGGAGCAGGTGAGGACCGGAGCCGGGCCAGTGCTGCTGCCTGTGCCCGCTCCCCATGCCCGCCTCACCCCCTGTCTCCCCCCACAGCTGCGGGCCGTGCACGAGCAGCTGGCTGCCCTCTCACAGGGCCCCGTTTCCAAACCCAAAAAGAAGCGGGAGAAAAAGAAAAAGAAGAAATCGGAGAAGCACAAAGGGAGAGGAGGAGACGAGGAGAGCCGGGCGCGTCAGGCGCAGCTCCGCAAAGCCAAGAAGGGTGGCGGCGGGGGGAGCGGCGGGGGCAGCTCCAAGTGAGTGCAGGCTGGGTTGTTTTTGGGATGGTGGTAGGCTGTGGGGCGATTCCTTTCATTTCATTTTGCTGATGGTGCTTTGCTTCCTGCAGGAACTCAAAGAAAGCAGCAAAAGCGGCGCTGCCGCCTCCACCCGCCCTCTATGATTCAGAGGAGGAAGAGGAGAGCAAACCGATGACGTACGATGAGAAGAGGCAGCTGAGTCTGGACATCAACAAACTGCCCGGGGAGAAGCTGGGCCGTGTGGTGCACATCATCCAGTCCCGGGAGCCCTCCCTGCGTGATTCCAACCCCGAGGAGATCGAGATCGACTTCGAGACCCTCAAACCCTCCACGCTGCGTGAGCTGGAGCGCTACGTGCTGTCCTGCCTGCGGAAGAAACCCCGCAAACCCTACAGTGAGAGTGAGTGGGGGGCTGCGTTCAGGAGGGGGCGGCCCTGGGGGGGGGGGGGGGGGGGGACAGCGTGGGGCTGAACCCAACCTCTCACAGCCATGAAGAAGCCGGTGGGGAAGACGAAAGAGGAACTGGCACTGGAGAAGAAGCGAGAGCTGGAGAAACGGCTGCAGGACGTCAGCGGGCAGCTCAACTCTGCCAAGAAACCCCCAAAAAAGGGTGAGTGTGGGGTCTGGGGTGGGATTGGGGTGCGATCCATGGTGGTGCTGAGCCCTTCTCTGTCTCATTGCAGCCAACGAGAAGCCCGAGTCAGCGCAGCAGGTGGCCGTTTCGCGGCTCAGCGCCTCCAGCTCCAGCTCCGACTCCAGCAGCTCCAGCTCCAGCTCCTCGTCCTCGGACACCAGCGACTCGGATTCGGGTTAAACCCCACAGCACCACATGGGGCGACATCCCGAGCGGCTCTGCAGGACCGGGCTGGCGTGGAGCAGACTGAGAGCCCCCCAACAGCCCAGGGGACACCCCATGGACTCAGCTGGGGGTCCCGGTGTGACCGGAGGCCCCTGAGCATCCCCCAGGGCAGTGTGGGTCTGTGGGGTCGGACAAGGGGGGGTCAGCAGTGCCCCCCAGCAGGTTTTACTGTTTGTTGTGTTAGGGTTGGCTTTTTTTTTTTTTTTTTTTTCCCTCCTGACTTCTCGGATTTTTTCCAAAAAAAAGGGGGGGGGGGGGGGGGGGGGGGAGAAAAAGGTTTGGGGTTTTTAAGAAAAATATAAAAAAAGAGAAAAAATTTAAAAAATTAAAAAAAAAAAAAACATTTAAAGAAGGAAAACCACACAGTGAGGGGCACTGCACCCCATCCCATTGTATCTGGAGGTTTTAATTTATTGGAGCTGCCCGGCCCCTGTACATAAAATCCCCCCCGGCACGCAGCGCCGCATGTTCCCACTGGGGGAGGGAGGGCCACCCCTTTTTTACGTTGACTGTATAATTTTTTTCTACTCGTTTTGGGTTTTCCCCCCCCCCCCTTTTCCCCCCCCCCCCTTCTTTCACCCTCCTGCCCCACCGTTAGACCCTTAGAGCCGTGTTTTCATCTTACTGTATGTTTCCAACCTTTCGATTCTTTAACATGTAAATAAAGAAAATATTATTCGAGTTGAGCCGGGCTGTGGCTGCGTGTCCTCTGCCGGGTGACAGATGACGTGGTGACAAATGACACAGCATCGCTGCGTGGGCTGTCAGCACCCTGCGCTTGTAGGGACAGGTCCAGGGCCCCACGTCTGTGTCCCCACACCACTGGTGGTGGCTTCGGGTTATGC
>JAPSGF010000254.1:78086-121726 GCA_035772895.1 Perdix hodgsoniae | reverse complement strand
AGAAAACACAAAACATAAATAATTTGCCGATTTATTCATCGTAGGGTCCCTAAATTGGGCTCACTGCGCTCCGAGTATTTTCCCTATAGAGAAAAACGGGTGAAAATGGTTCTTTTCCCACCATCCCCCTCCCCAAATCTGCTGCTGCATCGCGCGGGGGTGAAGGTCGTTGCAAGCAGCGCACGGATAGCCCCCAAAATTGGGATTTTAGCGGTCGTTAAGAGTCAGACAGCGCAAAAAAAAGTTAATTGGGGCCAAAGCTCCGCCTGGGATTTGCTTTGGTGCGCGCAGCCCCATAGGCGGCACTGTCGGACCTGGGCTGGAGGAGCGCATTGCCCTCCTGCTGCTGCTGAGCGCAGCTGAAAGCGGAGCTCTTTGCTTTCGGTTCCTCCTTTTGCATCGAGTGTTCGGGTCCGGGAGCCGCTCAGGTGCTGATGCAGAAGTTCTTCCTCGGGTTTTGCAATGCGGGTTTGGTGCAAACCCAATTCCTGTGCGCGCTGCAGTGGGAGGAGCTGAGCCCGAAATCCCCCAGGTACGCGCAGAGACCATCGCCTTGCACCTGGAACCTGGATGGAGCGGCGGACAGACGGACAGACAGATGGACAGACAGACAGGTGGACAGACAGACACACAGACCCCAGGTTGGGGGGAGGAATCGCAGTGGTAAAATCAGACAAAAATGATCGATTAAGTAGGAATCTCTTTCCCTGTGCCACTTCTGCCGCTCGATTATTTTCTACTACTCGGTGCGAAGCACCTTCCCCGCATCTCCTCACCCCATAAACCACCTCCAGAAATGCTCCCGAGGCCCAGAAATCCACATTTCAGGGCTGGAGAAGCTGCAGCCTCCAAGACAAGGATGGGAACTCACGGGTGAGATGAAGGAGAATGGTTCATCCATTTCCATGGATGCTCTTCGCCTTCCCGTGAGAGGCCAACCCAATGAGGGGAGCTGCCTTTGTGTCTCATTGCGAAGCTCTGGAAAAGAGGAGAGACAACAGATTATGGGGCTTTGGGACGTTCCCTGCACGCAGAACCCTTTCAATCAATGATCTCAGTGCTTGAAATTGCCCAGTCCATTACCAAAGCTCATAGTCATTAAGGCAGAGTGGTGACTTCATAGCTTTATAGAAATACATCTCTTTTTTTCCTTGGATTTTAAGAAGTAGACCTAATCTACCCTTAAGAAACCAATTATGCACCTCCTCACCCCAAAATCAGAAACACTGAAAGAGCAGCCAAGGAGCCCTGAAGTGGACAAAATACATTGGTGGCTCATTTATGTGCCTCTCACCAAGTCCTCAGTGCTGTCAAACACAGCCAAGGAAGCACCAAGCGCAGAGCAGTTGTTCTGGCTGGACGTCCAATTGCTCTCATCCTCAGAAAAATAATAGCATTTTCCTCTGAATCCGACCCAGTCAAAGGGACACTGAGCACAGGGCTGGGGATGGGGCTGGAACGCCTGCACTGCCATGAACAGAGCAAAAGGGATGAGAAATGTGGGAGCTGCACCTCCAAAACTGCAGGTTTTGAGGATTTCCACCCCAGCAGTGCCCTAAGGTGCAGTTATTCATCATTAATGGGAGAGAAAAGAGTTCTTTTGGTCCTACAGACCTCTTGGCTTGATGAGTCTAATGCCAGCATCTCTAACTGCTTGGGCAACCAGCAGAGAGATGGCCCGTTTTTCTCAAAAATAATCCAATTTGGGGCAAGGCCAGGTGCAAAGAAGCCGTAGAGGTGGGGTTGTTCCTCTGGAGGAAGGTTTTTCTGCCCACTGCGATGCCCTCCACTCACAGGGCACAGCCCATCAGCCGTGGCTGTGGGGGCACAGATCATCCTGCGCTCATAAGGCACAGCCCTATGGTTGCGTATCCTGGGGGTACAGAACTCAGCGTGGGACACCCACAATGAACCAGAGGGTTTTCTTTGCTCTTTGGAGCCCTCAACACTCACCTGCAAAGGCAACAGCAGTGATGAGCAGCACTGTGAACACCGCTGCCAAGGCGAGCTGGAAGGTAATGCACGCCCCATGGTTGGCACCTATGGGAGAAGAGACCTCCAATGCACTGCTGGATCAACACTGCATCCCAGGGGTGAGCAGGAGACCCCAAAATGCTTTGTCGTTGTTGTTGTTTTTCCCCAAACAGTGCCTCGGTGAGGATTAATTGCCATTCATTATAACAAAAGCATCACAGAACCGCATCAAGAATAACAACAGAACTCTTCCAAAATCTGGCTGCTCACAGCAAAAAGTCCACCTGCTGCTCAGCAACCAACAGAAAATTTCCCCTTGAGGGAAGTGCTGAAAGAAATGAGACTCATTTGCTTCCCTCCCACATCCCTCCCCTCTGTTGTCAAATTAAAGAACTAATTAATACAAGAATAACAATAATAAACAGGTGTATTTGGGTCATGGCTCTGCAAGTTACCTTCCCTCCTGCTCCGTTCCGTGCCCAAAAAGTTGGGATATTCCCTCATTTCCTCCATTTTGGGGCTTCCACTTCACCTGCAAACCAATAATTCCACCCCTCAGCAGCGCCTCAAACGCAGAGACCCGTAAGGATATATTTCTGGGTGCTAAAACTCACTGCAGCAACCCAAAGGAAATGCAATTCCTCCCTCTGTGGCAACGATGGTCCAAATGAGGATGGCAAGGAGGAGTCCCAGCGTTGCCAGGGATTGGCGATGAGAGAGAAATGAAGTTAAATGCAATGTCACATAAGGAAAAAAAACCCTCCCCCATAAAAATAAACAACAAGAGCAGCCACATCAGCCCCAGTTTGTGGGGAAAATCAGAGCTTTCCCCCATGCAATCACAACACCTCCCACCGCCACTCACTGCTACCACATGCAGTTAAATACCCCCCTCCCCTTGCAGCGGAATTATCCCCCATGACTCAAAGCCAGGCTCAGCAAAAAGATACACCCTCAAAGCCCCCAAAGCCCCCAAACCCATTGCCTGTGTCCGTCCGATGCTGAATGCAAGAAGAAATGTGGTGCGTGGCCACAAAATGGGCTTTTTCAGGGGGGATTTCCACGTGGATGCTGCAGGGCAGATGGGGAAGGGGCGAGGGGAGATGCCCACCAGCACAGTTCCCACGCAGGACGCAGCAGATTTGCTGGCAGCATCAGGAAGCAGCTTCCCCCTCCTTTCCCTGCTGGGAAATCACTCCTTTTTATTGCCTCTCACCCACCTTTTGCTCAGCTCTTCCAGGTCAGAGCACACTTTGCGTCCCCTCACGGATAACTTCTCCCTCTCCACGAACCGGTGGGACCTTCCTGCCTGCAAAGCAGCTGCTCAGCTTCCTCTTGCAGCCCTTCTTCATGCGGACCCCAATGCAAAACCACACACGTCTCCATCCTCTCCTCCATCAGCAAGGAATGGAGTTGCCAAAGGGATGATGGGCACCACCAGCGATGTGCAAAGAGGTGCCGGCAGGATGGGGAGCAGTGAATCTGTCCTCCAGAAAGAGGTAATTAGGGAGGAGGACTGGAGATGGAGCTGTCCAACAAAACAGGTTTTCAGTGACGAAATTATCCCAGAAAAGGGGTAAAAAAGCGATTCTGGTAATGAAGATACATAGAGGAGAAGGGCGTTCGCTGTCTGGTCGCAGGGTTTTGGGTTAACACCGATTTTCTTCATAATCTTTGCACCTTTTTGCTTGTGTGCACTGGTCAGGATGAGGCAGAGCCCTCACGGGGCCTTTTCACACCTTTTATTTTTAGCACACAGAAGCACAGCGGGCGTCACAGCGTGGAAAAGAAGAGACAGCAAATAAATTAAATGCACTAATTAATAGACAGCAGTAATTAAAAGTCAAACCCATCCCTTCCAGCATTCAAACTGCCGAGCCATTGGCTGGGGAAGAATCACCAAATATTGCCTTTCTCCTCCCGCCAGTGCGCTCTGACCCCGAAAAAGTCTCGATTTGGGGTATATGTTTTTTTAATGTTTTTTTTTAGGCTTTTATTGTCGGTGATTTTTCCGTTTCTCACTGCTTACCCCACAGCTCAGCACCGCGTCGCTCCCCGCCATCGCTGAATCCAAAGGTGTTTCCATCCCTCAAAGAGCAGCAAAACGAGACCACGGCCATCGTGCACCAAAGGGAAAGGCTGTAGGGTACATCTACCCATATCTGTTGGGTTTGTGTTTTGTTTCGTTGTCATTTAAAAGCAAAACCAAGACGACAAAGCCCAGCCAACGCCATTTCCTGGCAGTGGACGTAGGCGCAGGCGGGTTGGTGGCAAAGCAAGAAGTTGCTGCAGGACTTTGTCATTTTGGGGCCGTCCTCGTGAACTTCTGAGCCATGGATGAGGAAATTACTTATGCTGATTTAAGGCAGCCTACCCGCAGTTTGTCTCCTGCTAAGCAGCAGCACGGTAAGGGATGCTCTGTGTGATGGGTGCTCATTGCAGGCTTGGTTTGGGGGTTTCTTCTTTCTCTCTGTTACTCCGAGAAACACCAGAAATGTTGGTTGGGCTCTGGGTTGATTCTGGCTTGTATAGAAAAGGCAGGGATGGGGGAGAAGGAAGGCTGAGGGTGGCCAGAGGTGTGATGGTTTTGAGCAAAAAGCCAGCCCAAAGCGGGAAACCCAATGTGAGAAAATGGAAGGCTGTGCATGGAATGGTGGCAGACGCGTCCTGGATCCAGGCGGCATGATGGCTGCAGAGATCACAGCCCTCCCAGCCGCCAGCTGCCCCGCACTGGGCTCGGATCACAAGGCCTGGGGGCCGCTCAGCTTCCACCCCATGCTCTATGGGACCTGCAGGGCCTCCAGCACCTCCAAAATCACACGTGGAGGTGATGTCCCTGTGTCCACCCAACCTCCCAGGGGACCCCATCCCACGCGCTCTGCTGCTGTCACCCCTCTGCAACACCTCCTCCCCAGCTGGGAGCCACTGGGAGAAACAGGGAAGGGTCTGGGGACCCCAGAACTGGAGGAAAACAAGCAGGCATCAGCTTCTGCTCATAGATAGCATAGGAATCAGTGGGAAGGGTCTGGGGCCCCCAAATTCTGGAGGAAACAAAGCAGCCATCAACTTCTGTTACAGGCTGGTGGAGGGGCTCTTTCACAGAGTAATTTTTTTTTTGTACATGGAAAAGGTTGTTCAAAATGCCTGTTTTATATAAGTGTGGGCTCTTCCAGTTCCATGGGACTTCCAGAAAATCAGTGTGCTGGGGGTGCTGCTGCTGCTGCTGCTGCTGCTGCTGGGGCTCAGCGTGTGGGGTGAGTGACCAGATCCCAACCGCATCCACTGCACAGGAAACCAAAGCTCTTCTGAGCAGAAAACACGTTCTTTCTGCTCAAAGTGAGGTTGGAGCTTTGCAACGGGGTTTGGGTGATCACCCGACAATCCCAAAGCCACACTCAGTGAGTGAGAGGGATTCCCCAGTGCAAGAAACACCCTGCTCTTAAAGCAAGGGGCGGACGGGGGGGGATAGAAGCAATAGACGTCATGTCCAATCATACACAGAATGTGGTTTTAGATGGCTGGACTGATTGAATGCAATCAGAACCAGAACGGCTTTGCACAGGAGCTCCAAGGATTCAACCCCAACCCTGCATGGTTTCCGTGGGGTTGTCCCCATAGGGCCGCGTCTCACCCCAGTTTGTGCCCGAAAGTCTTTCAGAAAACACCTCCACCTCCAAGCACTGCCCAGCGCTGCCCCGAGACCAGCGGGACGAAGGGGATGGAGCTGAGTGGGAACACCTCCATCGAGCAATACTTCTGCCAATCCACACCAAACAGCTCCGCAGGTAATGTCCTTCCCAAGGAAATCCTCCTGGGTGGGGTTTCTCCCACCTGAAGATGCTCACAGCTCTTTCTCTCCAGCCCCTGCCGCCTGCCTGCTCTGCCCCCAGTTCTGGAAGCTTTTAGGGGTCCGATGCTACAGGCTTTCCATGGGAAAGGGGATCTGGACACGAGCTAAAAAGGAGTGTGAAAATCTGCAGTCTCAGCTGGTGGTGCTCCAGAAGAAGGCAGAGAAGGTAACGATAGAGCAGAGAACTGGAAGGGACCTGAAAATCTGTGGCTTTGGTGGATTTTGTGGGAGGAAACTGTTGTGGAATGACTGGGTGGTAGAAGGAGGGACAGTGGCTCCAAACCCCAATGGGGCTGAAGCATCACTGTATGGACCGGGGTCAGGATGAGGTCCTTTATGGGTGGGTGTTGGCATGTGAGGGTCAGACACACTGG
This sequence comes from Perdix hodgsoniae, assembly GCA_035772895.1. Classification (NCBI taxonomy): domain Eukaryota; kingdom Metazoa; phylum Chordata; class Aves; order Galliformes; family Phasianidae; genus Perdix; species Perdix hodgsoniae. The sequence continues at coordinate 115,528 of JAPSGF010000254.1, read as the reverse complement.
GGCTGGGTGGTGCTTGGGTTGGGCACGTTATAGTTTGAGTTAAGAACATCAGGGTTCAGGTTAGGGGTGGGCATATGGGGGTCGTGTCTCCCTCCCACCCTTCAGACAGGATGAAGGTTGGAAGCAGAGCTTCCACTGGTCACACCAGTGCCACCATCTCAGGATTGAAGCCATTCCACCCATTGAGTCACCTGCAGAGCCAGGCACGGCTCTTGCCTGGGTCCCATCTGCTGGGGGTCCAACAAGGCAGACCTGGCAGCTCTGCACCCCACGAGCCCCTTGCAGAAGGATTTTGGTGCCATTTCCCAGGGTGACCTTAAGGAGATCGCAGGTGTGGAGAATCAACCGGTGTGGATTGGATTGGAAGTGTCCGAAAATCGATGGAAATGGGTGGATAACTCCTCCTTCAGCACCGCAGAGTGAGTATTTCTGCAGCTACTGCCTGCCTCCTTCCAGTCGGGTGTTTTGGGTGCAAACAGCCTTATTTTGCAGGTTTGGCAATCTTTCATTGAAGGAGAATCACTGCGGGACATTCAAGAACACAAAACTGGAGGATGACGTCTGCAATGGTGAACACAAGTGGGTCTGCCAGAAAGAACCTCTGCACCTCCGTCCATAACGTGCAGGAGATGGAGGGCAATGCAGCCCCCCTCCCCGATGTGTGCCCACCCCAAAGGCCCCGGTCGTCGGGGTGAAGCTCTGCAATATGGCTCTGTAAGGAATTTGGGGTGTGCAGACCCCAGCACTGCCCAGGCACACGGGGGGACGTGGCTGTATGCGCTCATGCAATCAGCCCGTAATCCTGTGTTGTTTCCTTCAATAAAAAATACGGGATTGGTTGCTGAGCAGAATGCATCTGTTGGCCCCATTCCTACCCTGTTTCATTTCCCTTGTCTTCCTGCAATAGGAAATCCACCTTGGAGGGGATGGGGATGCAGCCAGGCTCGCAGAGGTGACCTTGGGGGAGCGGTGCCAGGTTTGGGATGAGACCTGCAGCAGTGACCACAGAATCACTCATTTCTCTGTTCTTGGTGTAGAGGGGAGGGCGTTCAGCAGATGCACTCCCTTGGGCTGCCAGAGGATTGTCCCCAAACTGCTGCTTTCCTTGCGCAAATGGTGAACCATTTTTGTAGGGGGAAGGGGGAGGGCTGTGGTTGCAGCGTGAACAAAGCCTGCGTGCTTTTAAGATTCACTTCCTGCCTGCTGGTTTCATTTCTGAGGGCTGAACGGGCAGCGCAGGCAGACAGCAGCATGGGTCAACACTTCAATGGCTGCTGCGGGCAAAGGAGTCCAACAGAACGTTCCTGAGACCCAAGAGATGAAGGAAACAGATACCGATGGAGTAACGTGGGGTACCCAGAAAAAAAGAGGCAAGAAGGGGGGAAAAAAAAGAGCAAAGCCACATCTGTTCTCTGTGCCACCGGATTTCACATCGAATGGGGTGAGAAGGAAAAGCCCCCAGGTGCAGCTGCTCATCATTCCTTTGCGGGCAGTGCTGGAGGTGCTCGTCCTGCTGCTGCTGCTGGCAGCGACATGGGAGTGCCAGTGAGCATCCCTGCGGTGGCTATGCCTCTATTTTGGGGGCAGGATGGGGGATCTCAGCCTCCTGACGTGCCCCCCAGGCAAAGCCCCAGTCCTACATCTTGGGGCACGAATGCTGTGCGCTAAACCGGGCTGTGCTCAAGTTTCCCCATCAGCCCAAGGGCATCACCCCATCGTGGTTCACCCCATTCCCCTCGCACCTGCAGGATGGAAAATAAAAATAATAATAAAAAAAGAATAAATCCCACTTCTCAGTTCTTTGCATCTCAGCGGCCCAATTTTCCCCTATTCCCCACAGCTGCCATTCAGGAGTGCCTCCCAAGGGATTCTCCCAACTTCTGGGACAGCCCTCCCTTCACACCACAGCCTGCTTTCCTCCGACTAACCCAGAGAAATGCCACGAAGCAACGGCTCAGTTTCTCCTCCAACACTGAAAACGCTGGGATCTTCCAGCAGAAGATGTAGGATGAGCCATTTCCTCTCATCATGCACCGTTTCTGCTTTTCCTTTGCAGGGAGATAGGATTCAAGGCATCCTCAGTACCCAAACTGAAGAGGTGCAGGTCCTGCACATGCGAGCATCCATGGCACTGCGTGGGGCATCCGAGCCAGAAAAGCAATCTGAAGAATTGGACTGAGATTAAACGCACCTGGCAATAATCACAGGTGCTAAACTTTGTAATCTCCCGATTGCACAGGATACCAAAACTGTGATAACTGAAAGCAAGCGTGGAGATCCAAAGCAAGAATGAGACACGCCAGTGTTTGCATCGAGTGAGAACACTGCGCTTCTGTGAGCCAAAGCTGCCTGAGGGACCACTGAACAGAGGACGGGCGACCTCAAAATGCAGCACAGTTGGAAGAAACAAACCCTGTAAGGGAAGAAAATGGGTGGAGATGGAGGTTGTGGAAAAACGTGGACGCTTTGGGAAATCGTATCACCACGTATCGGGGTCTGTGGAATTGGAATGCATGTGTAATGCCTCTGAAAAGATAAACTTGCATGCAGAAGCAGAGGTAGAGAACTGCTGTAGGTGTTCACACCGCTCTCCTTCGTAATGTAATAAAGGACGCCTGCAGGTGGCATTCAGTCACTGGTTGCTCTCAGTTGCTGGGGGTTTGGTCCCATGGAAGAGGCTGAGCTTCACCGCAGCACCGCGGGCTCCATCGGATGACGAGCCGACCCTCAGCACGCACGGCTCTGCAGCAGAACAGGGCTCCCTCCAGGAAGCTAAGAGAGAAGAAAAGGAGCGAACAGACAAAAAACACACAAAAGCGCGAAAAAAAAGAAAAGAAAGAAACAATTAGGAAGAGTAACAATAACAATAACTTTAAAGACCCAGACCAAGCTTTCTCCAGGGCGATGACAGCCCTCTGCGTCCCATCCCAGCGCTACGGGAACAGCCCCGCATCTCAGAACGGACCCGTGAGCCCCACGGGGGGGGTTTCCTCCAGCACGACCCCCATCGCTCACATTGGATGCCCGAAGAAACAACAGCCCCAAAGGTTCCACCCGGAGCTTCAGCCGCGTGTTTTCCTCGTTCTCCCCGATCGACCCAACAGCAGCGCACGGCCCCGACGGCAGCAGCCGAACGAGCACGGATCCTAAAGCGGCCGCAGCTCCTTACACCGCCCACCGTCCCGCCCCCAATGGGGGCGAGGCCAAGCGGAGGAGTTGGAAATGAGCTCTGACGTCGCCGCCCGCCGCGCCCGCATCCGCGTTGCTCCCGGTGGGGTCGGGGATCCCGTCGTGCTCCGTCCCCCCCGACCCCCCCCCCCCCCCCAGTGGGGGGGGTTGCGGTGTTTCCCCTTCAGCGGGGGAGACGCTTCTCTGCGCCGCCGAAACGTTTTGCTACGCTGCAGGCGGGCCAAAAGAAAAGCGCAGCGCTTTGGACAGGAAGCACCGAAGCCTCCCGCTGTGAATTGAGCGGAAATCCCCTTTTTTGTTGTGTTTTCTTTCTTTTTTTCAGGTTTTTTTTTTCTTTTTATTTTTTCCTCCTCATTTTCCATCGAGATTTTGGGGGTTTCCAGCTGGGTAGCGTGGCCGAGCGGTCTAAGGCGCTGGATTAAGGCTCCAGTCTCTTCGGGGGCGTGGGTTCGAATCCCACCGCTGCCAGCAGGAGTCTTTTTGGGGCCCCCCTGTAAGGGGGGGGGGGGGGGTGCATCTATCTGCAAATTCCCACCTGTCCCAGCTGCTCCGAGCTGTAATCTTGCACCACCAGCCCCCAGGAAACGCTCTGGAAGTGCTGCTGGTCCCTGTAAGCTGTGAGAGGTTGGAGAAATGGGGAGAAATGCTCACGGACTGCAGCCCAGCCCCGGCTGGGTTTCACTTTCACTTCGGTTATTCCATTAAACCCGTGGTTTGGGGCAGAATTTCTGTCTCTTTTTCACTTCCATCGCACGTTGTGAGGGATGGGGAGACCCGAAAAGAGGCACAGGAGGGGTTTCTGCCCCCCCCCCCCAAAAAAAAAGGGGGGTAGGGAGACCTAAAGGAGCCCCCAAAAGGGGGCATCTGAATCCCAAACACGGAATGGAAAGACCCAAATCTGCCCCGTGCTGTCACCCTACAGCCCCCCTCTGTCCCCTCTGTGCCACCCCAAGTCCCCAGGGAACACAGAGAAATGGTCCCACAGCACCCAGTCCTATGGTTCCCCCAGCCTGGATCCCATTGAACGCAACAAGAAAATTTCACGTTTTGAGTTGCTGTTGTTTGTTTGTTTGTTTGTTTTCCCCTGGTTAATTTGGGACAATTTTTCTGCTCCGTTCTCTTACACTGTCATAAAAATAATACAGCACCATCCTAGGATGCCATAAAAATAATGGCACAGTGAGCACAAAACCCAAAGACTGGAAGGTCCCATGGTATTGCAGGTGAGCCGACGGAGATGCTCAGCCCCAAATTTCAGACCTCTCTTTTCCTTCTCTCAGGGGCAGAGGTGGAGGTGGGATTCTCTGCCCACCCAGAAGAAGGGGAAGATGCTCTCCCCACAAAAAGAAGCATTTTGGAAAGCAAATATGGGATCTTTTTGGGCAGCGAGGTAGAAAGCCACCCGTCCCCCTTCATAATCCAACACCACCCGAATCCTGCTGGGATTCCCACCTATGGGGAGGGCGGCTGGGGGAGATGTGAAAGCTCGGAAGCGGTTCCTACAGCATCCCATGGCCCAGATCCCATAATCGGGGTGGAAAGTGAGCCAACCCTTCCTGGACACAGAGCTGCGTGCCACCCCAAGTGCCCACATGCCACCACCCATCACCTCCACGTCCCAAAAGTGCCTCCCTGAGGTGAAGCCCCGACAGCCCAGCACACAGCAGGAGACATCGAAGCGTTGGGGACAAGGGGACACGTTGTGCCCCATATCCATCCATCTCACCCCACGTCGGTCCCGGGACAGGATGAGCCCCGCAGTGGCAGTGTTGGGGTCCAGGGTCACAAATGCTGTTGGAGATGGAGAAGAAATGGGTGAGCATCACCCTAAAACTGGAGCAGCACCCCAAATCTGTTTTGGGATCAGCGATATTCCAGCTTGAAAGGCCTTTGCTGAAAGATGGGAAAGCTCCTTTATATCTTTAGGAAACCCAAAATGAGCTCAAAACCATCGTTTTCCAGATGCTCTGAAGCAGTATTTTGGCTAAAAAATGACCAATGGAGCAAAAGGAAAATGCTTTCTTTCAGGACTCACCTTTTCCCTCTTCTCCTACAGCCGCTCCTTCCTCCTCCTCCAGCTCAGATGGTAAAAGATCTGGGGATGAACAGAAGGTTGGATGTCATGTCCCACATCTGCTTGCTTCAATTCCCACCGTGTTTTTTATGGATATCTGTGTAGGATTTTATGTGGGGGCTTTTGCCCTAAAAGACAGATGCTCTTAGGCCTAAAAGTGATTGATAGCGTGAGTTAACGCAAATTGTTTCCAACAGTGTCTACAGTTCCTATTAAAAACAAGAACAACGAAACCCAAACTTTAGTACAGAGCAACGTCTACATGGTAGGAATACCGTAGTCCACAATACCTTGAAATCTCCCCAGTGTCTCCTTGAGGGTTTTATTTTGTTGGGAGATGACACACAGCCTCCGTTCCACATCTGCAAAGTTCTCCACCGTCCTTTGAGTTCTGCCCATCTCCCACCTGGACACAAACCTCATCAGTGCTGGGACTGGTGGTCAGGTTGAGATGCGGGGATGGCAGATGAAATGGTTGACCCCACCATGTCCGTTTGCCACAGGTTGGGGGATGCCAACCAGCTCCATACAGAATGCGGTCCCTTGGGTCACCCCAATGGCCATGAGGTCTTTTTCTTGGGCCATTCCTACATTGGGATCCAGGGGCACTTTTTGATCCCTGTGGGACTTCCAACCTTGCCTGAATCGCACACATCTCTCATTTCTGTGCTAGAATCCATGGGGGTGGTGATGGGGAACCCTTCCCACCCCACTGAATGAGGTTGAAGGAGCACGTACCTGTCCAGCGTGCTTCTGGCATCCTGGAATTGAAAGAGATGGAAAAAAATGGTTCAATCTGCCCCAGCTTTGGAGAAGGTTGGACGAGAAGGGAGAGGGTCCAATGGAGCATCCAACCCTTAGGAATCTAACCCGTAGGAATCCAACCTGTAGGAATCCATGCATGGGTCGCTTGAGTTTCTCCTCCATCTCACAGATGAGGATGCTTAGGAGAGAAATGTCCCCCTCCACCTTGGCCTCCTCTTCCTCCTGCCTCCTCAGCACAGCCCTGTCCAGCTCTCCCAGCCGTGCCAGAAACATCACCTCCTTCTCCTTCAGAAAACGGCGGAGCTGACGGAATTCTGACACAATTTTCTGCCTTTCAGCCTCTGTCCGTGTCTATAGGATGTGGAAAAGCAACAACGTGGATCCCCCCCCAAAATGTCTGTTTTTCCAGCTTGAAGGCAACAGCTTCTTACCAGAAAGTCTTGGCATCGCCTCTCTCCGCCCATTTTGAGTTCTAAGAGCTCCTTCTTTTGTTTCTTCAGGTTCTCCAGATCGCTGCGAATCTGCTCCTGGAGGAAGAAAGAGGAATTTGGGGAGGATATTGTGGTGGGAGAAAGAAGGGAAGAGATGCAACGCGTTGGACTTTGCAGAGAAGAAATTTGCAGTGTGGACACGAAGGATAAAACAGGGCTGTAGGGGATAACAGCGCTGACCCCGTCCTCCTGCACCGATTCCTTTATGGGGGCTCCAGTAGGACCTCCATCGTCCCGTGGTCCATTGGGGAGGAACGTCCTCTTGTGCCACGAGCAGAGTTTCTCCTTCTCCCCTCTGTCTCCACCCAGCCCCAAAAGCTTCAGCTTCTCTTCCAGGTGCTCCAAGTGGAGTTTTGTGTGGAAATTCCCTTTCCTGAGATGGTTTCGGTGGCTGACGACCTCGGTATCTCCGAGCCGTCCTCGCTCTGGCCGTGTGCCACCTCCGCATCCATCGTCCACCCGGTGCTCTGGGATGGGGGTGCTCTGGGATTCTCCCTTCTGCTTTGCTCTAGAAGCAGCAGAGGCCATGGTGGTGTGGTCTCCAATCTCCTGCAATCCCCCCTTCCCTGCCCTGGGGTGAAAATACAGAAGGGTTCAGCATGGAAGCAGGATTCCTTCCCTAATTTCTTCTAAAAATTGAGCTTTGGGAAGGGTGAATCACTCGCTTCTTTCTGCTGCTACTGGTGTGGGCTTTAACCAAAATTTAACAGCCCTCTTGGGCATCTGGCCTGAAGTTCGTCTTACTTAAGGCTCCATCGTGCAGTTTGACATCTCAGATTGGTGTCTCCAATCTTGGTATGGACAAAGGAGAAGGATCCAATCATCCTACCCAGAATCCAACCCCAAAATAACAAATTCTGACCTTCCTACCCAGATTTCAACCCCAAAAACTTGATTTCTAACCTCATTCTTTGCGCCTTCTCTTTGCAATCTGCTAGAACAGGCTTCGGTGCAGCCTTCCTGAGGGCCTGGGAAGCAGCCTGTTTGTAGGAAGAAAGGCAACAGGACAGCCAACAGAGCACCCCAAGGCTCAACCTGAAGGTGGAAACCACCTTTCTATGCCAAATATCCCCCCAAACAGAACCCAAACCCTCCTGAAAGCACAACCCCCCTTGATAACAGCTTGCTCCCTACGGGTGGATGATGGAAAAAGAGCAAAAACCCAATTTCAAAGCTTTTCATAGAACTCTGGAAGAACTCGGGGTGATGCTGACATCTCCTGTTGCCAAAATGGTGCCAAATAGCCCCAAAAAGACACTCACCGTCAGGCAGCAGAACAAGATCCTTGCAGGTTTTTAAGGGCTGTGTGAGCTCAGACGGATCACATGTGGGACAGAGGGAAATATCAGCCCTATTTAAGGAAACACGGAATGTGCTGTCTGGAATCTCCCTGCAGATCCGTGTCTCCATTGTGGAATTTGGCTGGATGAAGGTTTGGGCTTAAAACGCTCCGTCATTGTTGGCCATAGGGGAAAATATCCTCCGTTTCCAGGAGAGATGGGGGGCATTTGCAGCACGGTGCTCGCTGACGTCGGTCCCCATAGCACAACATTCACCGAACTGCTTTAATCAAACAGCTGGGCGGCTTCTAATCTCATTTTTCATCTTCTTTTTTTCCCTTATCGCTTAGCACAGGAGCTCCTAATTACAATTTTGAGTTGCATCAAAACCAGCCACCCAGCGTTACCCAGCCTCTGTGCCATTTGCCACGTTGACAGTCAATGAAATTATACATATTTTTAAATAACCATTACTTTTGCCCTCGTTTCTGCTTTGACATAGGGAGGGATGGTATCCTGAGCTGCTCCTTTAGCTGCTCCAATCTGAAGGCAGTCAGACACATACGGTATGTCCTTCCCCTCCTCTTTTCCCCGCTTGGATCCTCTCCTGCCTCCCCTATCCCATCACTAACTATTGCAATTAATGAAGGTTCCCCACCCAAAAAACTGCAGAAAGAGAAATTAAACCCACGGGGCTGAGAGCTCTCGGCATTACCCACGGGTGGGGGATGTTCACAAAATGGGATCCATCTCAGATTTCCCCTTTTTCAGCAATAGGTGGAGCAGATGCTGCGAAGAAAAGTCTACGAGCTGCAGAGGGGCTGGAGAGCCCCACGTGGAACCAGCTGGAAAAAGAAACAAATTCTCTGGAGCGTCTCAAGTGGTTTATTGTGAGCTGGGAACCACCAGCTGCTCATCCCATGGTGGGGCAAAAGACAAGATTTAATTATTATTATCATTTTTTTCTAAACAGGTGGTCAAGAACATGCAGACATTGACAAGAAATTCTATTAAAGTGCAGCGAAAGGTGAAAACCAAAGTTCCCCAGAGCTTGGGGTGGCTTCAGTGATGTCCATAATTGCCCACCTCCCATTGCAGCGGGGCCCACAATGATCTCAAGCACAGGTTTGACTTCTCCATGGGTTTAGGGCTACCAGTGCCTTGCTATAAGCAGAGCTGAAGAGTGTAAACCACCCAAAACCTTAAAACCATGTGGTGTTATGGGATTTCACCCCAGAGCTTCATGCCAGCTTGCTCTTGGATGAAGGGTTATCCATTCTCCCACAGGACTCATGCATTCCCCAAAGTCTCCTGGGCTCTGGTTGGAATCAGATCATCTTCCCAAGCCAAATCTCAAGCTGGTTTCATCTCTTCTGAGCACAGATTTCTCCTTCAACAGCTGATGGAGAGAGATGGACGCGTGGATAGTGGGGTTGCATGTTGCTTTTTGCACTGGGAGGAGACAAGCTGCCCACAAGCAGAGCTTCTTTGCTTACTACAGAAATACCCCACGTGGCAGAAATTTACACCAGCTGCTGAGATAAAACACCAGTGGTGATGTAGGCAGCGACTTACCCCGGTGCCCACCTCTCTCCGTCAGAGCAGAGAGGACCCCATCCTCTCTGTGGGGTCATTTAACGTCCCTAGAGGTTGGAAGTGCAATCAGGAGGCATTGGATCCAGGGTAGGGTCTGGTCATAGAGTCTCCATACGTCAATAGGGGATCACCTCATGTCAATAGGAGACCACAATAAGTCAGTGGGGGCCACCATATGTCAATGGGGGGCACCAGACATCAACAGGAGCCACCCTATATGTCAATAGAGGCCACCTCATGTCAATGGGAGGCTACCCGACACCAACAGGAGCCACCCCATACATCAATGGGAACCACCTCATCATGTCGATGGGGGCCACCATACGTCAATGGGGGTCAGTTCATGTCAGTGGGGGCCACCTCACCTCAATGGGGGGGCACCGGACATGAAGAGGAGCCACTCCATACATCAATGGGGGCCACCTCACATCAATGGGGGGGCACTATACGTCAATGGGGACCAGCTCATGTCAATGGAGGCAACCTTATGTCAATCGGGGCCACCTCATGTCAATAGGGGACGCCAGACATCAACAGGAGCCACCCCATACGTGAATGGGGACCACCAGACATGACACACCGAGGATGCTGATGATGTTCAGGACGAATTTCCTTTCCTTTGCATAACAATGGTTGATTGGGAAGGGGGAGAATGAGGTTTTGATGCTGCTTTTTCCTGAGAGTTTTTCCACCCTGGTCTCGAAGAGCTGCTTTAAGGCACCTCCAGGGATTCTGGGGTTATCGGGGCAGTGAGAGGGAGCCCAGCTCCACCCAGAACCACGGCCGGAGCCGCTCCCCACCGAAGGAGGTCAGAGGAAAAGTGAAGATGGGGATTTGGTTCTCCGCATCAAAAAACGCCACCTCACCCCATTCGTAGTCCAGAGAGATGCGGATCTTTTTGGGAACCCTTGGGAGGTTCAGTGGGGTCGGAGGGGAGGTGAGGGCTCTGTTCTTGAACCCCCATTGCTGCACAGCCCAGATCCCTTCATCAGGGTTAAAGCTGACGGCTCCTTTCCTCGGAAGGGATTCCCTGCTGACCCCAACGGCGCAGTAATGCCCTTCTGTGAGATCCACCACCCAGTAGTGCCTCCCAGAGGTGAAGGTTTCACAGCCCAGCACGCAGGGATCGGCGTCGAAGCGCTCGGGGCCATCGGGGGATTCCTGCAGGCTGTATTCCCATCGGACGCTCTTCTGGTCCTCGGAGAGGATGAGGCGAGGGTGGGCCGTCTCTGGGTCCAGAGTCACGTTGACTATGGAAAAGAAAGAATGAAATCTATTGAACTCAACTTTGCTTGGGTTCTAATAGGGCGGCTTGTCTTTGTGGAGCTCAAGGCTCAATAGCGTGATGCTCTACTTTCCCTACGCAGAAATGGGGTCTCCAATGCCTCCACAAAGGTCCACTATATCCCACCTACATGTCTGATCTGGGTATTTCTACAGTGCAGACATTTAAAGGGCACGAGCTCCTGGATGGGGTCTGCAAGCAGAAACCCAATTAACCAAATGACTTACCCAACTTTTCTTCACTTCTTCCTAAAAATGCGTAATAAGAAGATGGGTTATTGACGGTGACGCAAACTTAAAATGGAAAGTGATGCTTCAAGAAGGGAGAAAAGGGCACTTACTGTGTTCCTCAAAACATTTTCCTAAAAAGAAAAAATAAATTAATTACTTTTAATTATTTTTTTTTTTCCGATTCACTGAGGAAGGTGTGTGGGTGGTCTGGAAATTCATGACCCATTTTTTGACCATTTGTGGGCTATTTCTGTGATGCTGAAGTCCATCTTTTAACTTACATGGGGGTTAAATGAAAACATGGACAATTCTTTAAGCTGCAAGGTTAAGCCTGATGGACTTCATGCTTGATGGAGGCATGAAAAAATTCAATGCTCCTTTTCCTGGGAAAGTTGTAATCAATCCCATCGTATAACTGGGTACTGGGGAGATGATTTATTCTGAAATTTCTCCAATTTCAAGCCAGTTTGAATTCAGGTTAACAAACTGTGCCTTCTCATCTTGCGTTGTTCTATGTGTAAACCTCCACAGCTGTCCCCAAAGCCCCCAGAATCTCTCACGTGCCACAGGTGAGGAAGGAGAAACTCACTTGCTTTTGCTTTGTAGCGCTCTGGAAAGAGGAACAACAGAAATGGTTACTGTCCTCTTATGGTACGACTTCCTAAGATTTGGCTCCCAAAGCAAACCCACGTTTCTGTGCTTTGTGATTGTTTGCTTTATGGTAACTCGTTATGAATGATAATAACAACAGATAATACGTATATTATATATAAAAATATATACAAACATAGCACTATTACTTGTTATGAGTTATACTCACGACTTACCGAGCTCTGCAGTGAGTTCATCTGAAAACATAAGGAAAAAATAAAGGATTTTCATGAAGTTTGGCGTCACCGTGGTGGTACGGATCTTCCCAACACAACAAAGTCCACTTCTGGGGGAGAAGTTTGATACTCACCAATTCTTCTCTCTTGCTTTTCTGAGGAAAAGAAGGAGAAAAGGAAACCGGAGTTGTTACAACATGTAGGTTATATATCCACATATAACATACATCCAAAAAACAGACTGCAAACTGCATGCATTGGTCTTTGCTTGAAAAATACTCACCAACTTCTGCGGAGAGTTCAACTTCAAAGAGAATAAAGACAGCGAATTTCACTTTTTTCTTATAATTAAAATAAAAGTCACAATTTCACACACGGCATCCCTGAATTGTGACGTTCAGTCATTGGGTATTTTTTCCATGGTTAACCTGAAAATGGGATCTAAAGTAAATGTAGACTATTCTGTTGTATTCTGCGGATATGCCATTGATGGGTGTGTCACTTCTGATGGGATGTTATGGGTTTCAGGTATTCTTAGGTATCCAAGGATCCAGCCCCATAGGAGAACACAAGATGGGACCTGATGCTGTGGTTGGGCACCTCAGTCCTCCCCCAAATTCTACCACAAACCAAACCCTCAACCCAAACAACCCCAAATGACACCACCGGACTTCTTGAAGACACCACCAATACAGGAGGAGATGGACACATACCAATTTTGGCATCATGTTCTTCTAAAAACGGGGAAAAAGAGAGAAAAAAAAAGGAAAAGTCTGTCTATTTCTGCATGTAGAAGATGAAGAAATGATAATAGTTGTGTATCAGAACAAGGGCTGCTGCAGAATTCCCATCCCATCAGCGTGCTTAAGGGGGATTCCTTGAGTCAAAAGGGTTTCCAGCAGTAGAAAGGCAGTGGTGCTCACCCCTCTCTGTATCACTCTCCTCTAGGAACACAAAGGGAGGAAAAAAGATCAGAACCCAAATCCCCCCTTGTTTTTGTGGGGGAGAAGAGGGGGAGGAATCTCACTTACCAACTTCCCGACCCCTTAATTCCTCTAAAGAGAAGAGAAAAAGCAAAATGTAAAACACACAACCACCTTTTGTGCCGTAGGTTATTGCAGCAATTCATCGCTATCCCATCCCTGTTTTCCCTGTTATTTATCCCAAAGATCCTCGGCACCCTTTGTCCCATCCCTTCTGCAGTTCTCTCTTAAAACGCCATGAGACAAAGCAGGAAAAGACACGAGAAGAACATCCAGAATCAGTTTTGTGGAAGAAATGGAAATAACTCACCGAGCTCTTCTGACAGTTTCCCTTAAAAAGGAGAAAACAGAATTTGGTGTCAGCAGTAAATTGGGTGCCATCCCAAGGACGCTCAATGGGTCACGATGGGGGAACTCAAGGACACCAAAGCCCTGAGATGGGCTGAAACCTCCACAGTTCTGTAGTTTTAAAATACTTCCATTCCATTTCCCCATTTTCCCCCCAAATCATTAAATTTTTTCTTCCCCCCCCCAACAATTCCATCCCATTTTCTCTTTTGCCCCCAAATAATTCCATTCCATTTTCCCTCCCCCCTCCCTAGATTCCATTCCATTTTTTTTGGATAATTCCAAATAATTCCATTCTATTTCACTTTTTTCCCCCAATATTTCCATTCTATTCCACCTTCTTTTTCCAAACAATTCCATTTATTCCCGTTTTTCTCTAAATGATTCCATTCTGCTCCTCTTTCTGTTGCAGTAATTCCATTTTTGCCGCAACACAAAGCCCCAGCAGTGGCAGCAATCGCGGTGCTGACACCCCAACACCTCCAGGAACTGCATTTCTTAGCAAACCAAAGTGCCACTTACTAATGAGGATGTCCTGCTCTCCTAGAAGTTAAACAGAGAAACAATGAAAAGGAATAAATCCCATCTCCTCCCATTTCACATATTTCTTCCTAACGCGTTCGGCAGAAAAGAGTCACCCGGTTTTGCAGATAAATAAGGAGATAAATAAATAAGGATATTTCCCCCTTCTTTTCCCACCTCTTGTACTCCCAAAAAGGACATTTTTGGGGCAGACTCTGAAATTTTGCATTTCCCACTGGAGGAACCACAGCTGTGGCACAAACAAAGGGACTTACGCGCATCAGAATCGCGGTCCTCTGCGAACAGAAGGGAAAAGGAAGCATTCATTTCCAGGAAAAATAATAATTACACATTTTCCAAAGCTCTGATTTCATTAATATCGTGTTTTATCCCCTCCTTCCCCCAAAAATATGTTTTGTTTTCTTGCTGGATTTATAGATGGAAGGAAGGAAATGCTCTTACCAAGCAGCTCAGTGAGGCGCCCTTAAAGCAAAACACAGAGAAAAAGAAAAAGAAAACGGAAAAAAAAAAGGAAAGAAAAAGAAAAGAAAACAAAAATAAAAGTCATTAAAAAAATGTTGGTTCAGAACAGCTCTTTTTAACACCGGTGATACAGAAATAAAGGACTGAGACACAGATCGTTGGGCTGAACCCCAACAAAGCGCTGACATCACCATTCAGGTTCCCACGTGGAACCCAATGCATTTCATTTCAGATTCATGATTTGTATGATGTTTTTTCCTTTTTTAATCAGTTTTCAGCCAGGAAGTGGAACGGTTTCCTTCCAGCCACAGATTGCTGTTTTTTTTTCTATGGGAAATTGTCTATTTCATACGTAGGATTTCAAGTGCTTCGCATTTGGGTTAAGCCAAAAAAAACTCAAATAATTGACTTCATTTTTTATATTACAGAGAAAGAACTTTTCCATCATAAAGTACAGAAAATAACACTCACTTATCTCTGCTTCGTGTTCCTCTAGAAGGAAAAAAGGGACAAAGAAATAGGAATGACTGCTTTTGTATCCACACTGCGTCGTTGTGTCACTATTGATCCCAAGATTCTTGAGTTATTGTATTCTTTTTTAAAATACTGCTAATGCTAAATATATAAAATATTTTAAAATTATAAATATAAGTATATTTAATTTATAAAATTCACGCTGTGGGGATGAAGCCCAGCCCAGCCCCATGGCTTTGGGGTGACACTTACTGATTTTCAGATCGCGTTCCTCTGTAAATAAGAGAGAAATAAAGAGAAATTAGAGCCTAGCTGTGCTCAGCCCGCAGTGCAGACATTCAAGTTCCTTTTGAGGTGATTTTTTGGGGCTCGAAATCTGCATTTTTGGGTCTATTTATTCACTATAGCCTTTGGTTTGAAATGTGAGTCAAATAGAAATTGCCCACACCCCATTCAAAACATGAAAAACGTGAAAGTGAGCAACCCCAAATCAACCCAAGTGAAGGAAAGGAGGAGGAAAGGAGGCGGAAAAAACACCCCAAAAGAGAAAAACAAGAGAACAAACCCAAGGAAGGAATTTCCTTACCCAGTTCTGCCGCATGTTTCCCTTAAAACAAAGAGAAAATGGGGATTCGGTGATTCGGATCTTTTCCACATGCCATCATTGACCAACACAAACACCTCCAGATTAATTAGAATTTATATATATATATAAATATATTCTCAACATTGCCAAAATTGTGATATTTAATGAGCGACAATCAAATGTGCGGAAATGTGGATTTAAAGAATAAATTCCCAATGGGAAAAAAAGGCCTCAGGTAGAAACATCTTGAGGTCCCATTCCTACTGGGAAGTCCTGGATGCATTTCCCTGAGCTCACGTGCAGAAACCCAGAGACTTTTTCACACTAAAAACCTGAAATCCACAAATCTCAGCCCCCAGCAATGGTGGCGCTCGGGTTTGATCCTCGCCACCTTTAGAATTAAAACACATTTTTGGTGGCTGCAGCACACTGAAGCATCAAAAAAACCCAAGATCATTATATTTAACTCTTAACGGGGAAAATTAAAGGCACTTACGAAGTTTCCTATTGTAGTCCCCTAAAAATAAGCAGAAATAAGGGATTATTATATAACTGATGAGCCATTTTTGCTTGGGAAAAACTGATGGGAAAGAGACTTACCAACTTCTGCAGTGAGTTCCCCTTAAAAGAGAGATGAGAAAGATGTTATTTTCAAATTTAGCCTTTTTTCTGTTAATTCACAGACAATTGATGGTGGTTTCTGAGCAATTTGATCCCAGCTTCATATTGGACAGAGGGTTTAATGATGCAGTTTCCTCCTTTCAAGTGATGGAAGCAAGCACCTCACGTACCTATTTTGGTGTGACGCTCTCCTACGAGAAGAGAAAAGCCACTGGGGGTTATTTGTTCGTGCATCCCAAATTTAAACCTTTCTATCACTAATTTCCTGACGTGGGCTGAGGGCGAATTTGCTTTGACAGATATGATCCATAGCTCCAATTATTTGGTGTTAATTGGGGGGTGGTTTGTCTTCTTTACTTCTGCCTTTAGGATTTAGTTTTAATCAGGTCGATGAAGCACGGGGAAAAAGGCAGAAATAATTGAATGTGTTATAATAATAATATAATGTATATGTATTATAATTATTACATATATTAGATATTACATCATTATATGTATACACATCATATTACATATTGCATGATTAATATATACTATATATATTATTATCATGTATAATAATATATAAGCATATATATTGTATATATAGCATCTAGTACATAATAAACATAATATATAATAATCATACAATATTTTATAATCATGTAATATGAAATATATGACGTACAATGTAGAATATATTATATTATTATATAATATATATAACACATTATATATTATATAATATAATATATATCATTATATATGATATATATATATGATATTATATATTATATGATATATATGTGATATATTATATGATATATATATCATATATAGTATGCATATTATATATACATTATATATATATATATCCCATCCAATAATAATAACTAATGTAATAATATGCATAAGGCAGACGTCGATGTGTGATAATAAAAATAATAATAAAATACGATATGGAAAAAGGCATAAACAAATAAATGTACAATGATATGTATAAGCAGCAATAATAATACTGATATATAATACTACTAATAGATAATAATTAAAAAAGCACACACAAAAAGGAAACTGGCTTACCAAGTTCCACTGTAAATAGTCCTGAGAGCAGAAAACACCATCAGATCCCATTGGATTTCTGAAACACCCCCAAGATTTTCCCTCCCCCCCTCAAAATTTGGCTTTGACTTCCCCAATATCTGCAAAGATTCCTTCGAGTGACCCAAATTTTGTTGGATTCGAGGAATTCTGGCCTCATTTCAGTGCTGGAACAGCAGAAAATCACCCAAAGGTGGAGGTACCCCCATATGGAGCAGCACTTACTGATCGTTGCATCGCACTTAGCTACAAAAAATAAGAAGAATGAGTAAAAGCAGATTTTGATCAGTTTTCAGATCATTCTGCCCTCTATTAATTGGTTTATTCCCATCCATCCGTAAATATTTTCATTTATTTTATGGGAATGGAGAAGAGAACGGCTCACCGAGTTCCGACGTCAGTTTGCCTAAAAAAGGGGAAAAAATAAAGTTTAGTTTAAATCAGATCCCTTCGTTTCCTTTCAGAAATGAAGTCATTCAGAAGTCATTTCAGAAGTCACTCTCTGTCGGTAGAGATATCTGTTTTATATTAAATATATCTTCTGATTCTCACACAGGGCAGGTAACGGTAATAAGGTGTATGGGCATTGTAGCCCCAAATATGTCGTAAAATCATGTCATAAAAACATAATAGTGTAATTAAAGAGGACAGGAAATAGGGAAGAAAGGCACCAATGCAGGCATTGCACCCATTTAGGATCAGTGCAAGGGGTTGGGTAGAGAAACGCAAAGTTTGGGGAAAACTGTGCTGAAAAGGAGAGATTTTAGGGGCGCACTGGGGAAAATCCACATCTCCACTCAGATTTTAATCAGGAGGACAATGGCACTCACGGAGCTTTGAGTCACGGTCCCCTGAATGGGAAAAAAAAGAAGGAAAAAAGGTTAAAAGACGTATTTTTTACACGGCGGTGCCCCGTTGCCCTGCGGCGGCAGCTCTGCTCCCTGCGATGCTCATTTTGCCCATTTCCCCCCATTTTCATTCCGCTACAAATGAAGTAAAGCACAGAAATGAGCTGCCTGGGTGCAGAGTTCCCGTTTTTAAGGGCTTTCAACCCAAAACCATGCACGGATTTAACGGCGCCACTCACCCAGCAGGGCAGTCAGTCTGCCTGTCAAATAGGGAAAACAACAACAACAACAAAACCATTATTTTAATTAAAACAGCAAAAGAAAAAAAAAAGGAAGTCTGAGAACGCAAAGAAACGGCTCAGATTGGGGAAGAAAAGGACTTACGTATTTCTGCTGAGAGTTTGGCTGCAAAGAGGGAAAAATAAACAGGATTAATCACTGGTATCAGCGATCCCTTCCCCAGGTTAAAGGGTTTTGCCCCCCAAAAAAGTGGCACTCACTGATTTTCCTATCGCGTTCCTCTGGGAAGAAAAGAGAAAGAAGAAAATTAATGTGAATTACCTTCCTTTCTTCCATCTGTTGGCCCCAACAAACTCAGGTCATTGCTTTTATTTTTCACCTCCCGGTCTATAAAAGCCAAAATCCCACTTTTTGGGGACATTTACTCTTTCCTCAGAAATAAACCCCACGTTTCTCACAGACCAGAAATTAAGTTTTCAGAGAAAAAAAATCCAAATATTCTTAAATAGTCTTAAAAATACCCAAAATATTCTTAAGTAGGGGGGAGGAAAAGCAGCTCCACTCACTGAGCTTTGTGTCAACGTCACCTGAAAGCAAAGAGAGAAAATAAATGGAGAAATGTAGAGCAGCCCACATCCAACCAAAGCTCTCATTTATTTTCTCCATTCTCTAAACTTTTTGCTCTTTTCAATATTTTACCCATTTCATCCTTTCCCCCCCTCCCATTTTTAAACTTTATCCCTATGTATCCCTTATGAGCATTTTAAAAACAAGGCTTTTTAAGGACATCTACTCTCATTCACCCCAATTTTCAAGCAGAAACCCCAAACTCTTCACACATATACACAGCAATACAAACATATACAAATATATGCAAATATATATGTATATATATGAGTTAATGAGCGCATATATAGGAATGAATGAATGTGTGCATGCATACATTTTCATATATGTATTTCTCTACTTCATACCCAGGACTTATTCAGAATTAAAGATAATTTAATGAAAACAAACCTTACCAAGGTCTGATGTGAGCTTCCCTTAAAACAAAGAAAGAGATGACTTAGAATTTTCAATTCTCAGACGGAATAAAACGTATTAACTTATTTCTCCCAGCACAAACCCATCACCCCCCATTCATTCAGGAAGGAAGATGGCACTTACTGATTTTCCTATCACGTTCCTCTGAAAGGGAAAATAAAGAGAAACGCTGTCAGAATTCCATCGTGCTCATGATGGAACCACCTTCCCATTGGTAAGAATTGCAATAATCTGCAGTTTGGAATGGTTGGACCCTCCTTCCAGCCCAGGTTGGGTTACATTTCTGTGTGTTTATGGGGGGAATAAGCATTTTTTCCCCCTCAAAACCCAATAGAGGAATGATGTGGAAAGGAAAGGGAAGCACTCACCGAGCTCTGCAGTCAGATTGTCTTAAAAAAAGAGAAAGAAAGAACCATTCTCATGAGCTCCACCATCCCTTGGATCAGAACAGAGTCACCCAACTGCAGCCCCTCTGTGCCGTTTTGTTGGGTTTTATCCCCAATATTCATGTGAAAAGTGAGGGATAAACCCCACGGGAACCAACCTGAGCTGCACACAGCCCTGTTTGATGGGAGGCACAAATAGGGGCCTGTATCCACACATGGCACACAGCCACAAATGACTTACCAATCTCAGCCATGAGTTCCCCTTAAAACAGAGAAATGCATCAGAATATTCATTAAAAAAAGGGAGATTTGCTGGCAGTTGTTCTCTGGCCAACCCTGAGCCCTGCCAAAGAGGGCACTCACCATCTTCTGTGTCACATTCCTCTGGAAATAACAGAGAAATGGACACGGGTTAATCCCGAGGAGCGAAAAGAACCCCCAAATGCCCAAAGCTTTGGCCCTCCTCCTTCAGTTCTGCGTCCTGACTCCATCTGGGTATCAGATGTGGACAAATCCGAGAGCTGAAGGGCTTCTCCCTGTCCCCATGGCTGCACAGAGTCGATAAGAACGCCCAGGCACTCACCGAGCTCCGTGTCACTCTCTTCTATGGAATAAAGAGAAATGCACACACACGTCGGTCATCACTGATGGCGAAGGTGTCGAAATGCGCATCCAGACTGAGGAAAATAAGCGACTTACCAAAATCTTCCGTTAGCTTCCCTTAAAACAGAGGAACTCGCGTTAATTCAGGCCCTCCGCACTCATATCTCACCGAAAAGGGGGAGGAAAAAAGGGCACTCACTGATTTTTGCATCCCATTCTTCTAAAAGAGAGACAGAGAGAGCACTCAGCCCCTCTCCGTGGGTGCTGCAGAGATGCCCTCCAGAGGCACTTCTGCATTGATTTGATGCTCTTCTATCAAAAATAATAGTCCAAAAAATCGCACTGTTTATGAATTTATTTAATGTGGGGTTTGTTTTCACGTGTTTAAATTATGTGGAAGTGTATAAGTGTAAATATGGAAGTGTAAATATTAGGGAAGAATAAAGGAGATGGGTATCAGTGGGAGGGACGCATATCCATTTCTATGCATAGAAAGAGACTTTTTGATGGAAAAAGGAAGAAAATCACTCACCAAGATCCGCGTTCCTCTTCCCTGAATGAGAAAAAATACAGGAAAAATGGGGAAAAACCAGATCTGGAACATTGCTTTGCTGATAAATTGCACTTCATGAGCTCTACCTGATGCCATCATCACGTCCTCTTCCCAGTCAGAACCACTTCCAAAGGTCCACCTGATGGGAGAAGCGGAAACATCATTAAAAGATCCCAATTAGGGACAAACAGACCTGGAATCTCCCACTTTCCTGATGCCCAGAATAGCTTTGCCCATAGAAATACATGGGATGAGGGATAGATATCTGGGGGCACCGATGCTTTATGCTGCTTTTCTCAGTTCATGGAGATGTTTTTTTGGGTCTGCATTGGGAGGACTGGTGAAATTGTGGGTGAGGGGATTTATAGCTGAATAAAAGGAATCTGCTGACCCCCAAAAGGGGCACAAAAAGGGCCCAGCCCTCAGGCATCTCTGTTAGTTGCCCACAGCATCATGAATTCCACTCTATCCCCTATGCAAACCACACCAGGAAGTTGTTACGAGTTCATCCCTATGTTCATAATGGCATCAGTGTCCCAAAAGCCCTAAAGAATCCTGTTTGCTACAGTGGTGGAGGTGAAAAAACTGTGAAAAAGCAAAAAGCCCCAGAGGAAAAGCAGAAATCTCAATGGGAAAAGGCAACAAATGGTACAGGAAAGGCGACAGATCCCATAGGAGACATCAATCAGGTTTTGTTTGCTGTGTTCTACCCCTGTAGATCCTACCGGGGTCTCAGTCAGATAAACGCTGTTACGAGGAGCTAAATGTGTGCCAAGAAAGCAAAGGAAGCAGCCCCAGCGATTTCTGTGTTGTGTTTCCCTATGAGAGAAATAATGCAGAAGGACCCGTTGCTCTCCCCATCCTTCCCCTGCCTTCCAGTACTGTCAGATTCGGGTACAGGATTCTAAAAGGTTGTTTTGCTCCATGCTACCACAAACAGATCACATTTCTCCTGGATCTCCCAGACCCCGTAGAGCCAATAGGATCCCCCAAATCCTGGGCTGTGGGGAGAAAGAGAAAGGCTTACCCCGACCTGCAGCGTAATCACGTTGCGCTTGCTTTGCTCCTTGGTGCTGTGCTGGTCACGTCCGTGGGGGGCTGGAGATTTTTTGGCAGCTCCCAGTTTGTCCCAGGAGGGCAGGAAATGGGTATTTAGGATTGCTGGAGGGTTTGCGTGTCCGCAGAGAGCTGGAAGGATCATTGCAGGCACGACAGCTGTGCTGACAGCAGGGGGACGTTCCCAGAGCCTAATTATAGCCCACCTAAATGCCGAGGATGGAAGGAGGGATGGGGATCCCTATATAGACAGGAACAGGTTTCTGCAGAGAAGGGTAGAAATGGAGGGTTGACCTGGTCGCCTCTCTGCTATCAGCCGTGGGTTGGTTGGAGGATGAGGTCTGAGAGCAGACCCCAATCCCAAATGGGGCAGCATTGGTTTCTGGGCAGCACCGGGGCAGCAGCCACTCCTGGCCCCAAATAATGTGACAGCACTGGTTAGCAATGCCCTAAAATAAAGAGATATGGAATGAGCTCATGCCTACTCCTTTCTACTTTGTCCCCACTGCTCATCAGGACAGAGGGCACCTCCTCCCCTACCCACAGTTTCTCATCATTTGGGGTTATTTCACAACATTTCCTCCCAGCTTCCTTCAATCAGCCAAACGAGCACGAAAACGCAGAGCATCCCCACAGATAAACTCCTATTCCTTTATTATTATTATTATTATTGCTGCTGATCGACATGAAATGATGTGAAGTTAATAAAGGATGTCTAAGATTGTTGGTCTCACTCTGAATTAAGTGAATTAACTGAATTAAGAACTGTGGGATCTTTGCTGCTTCAGAAATAAAGAAAGAAGAACGTGTGCAATATGAGAATTTCAGAAGGGATTTGTCAACCTCCAAACCCAAAAGGGGATGAGTGGATGGAGAAGGGGGATGTTATGGTGATAGAAAGGGAACCGCAGGGGCACCCAGAGGGTTTTCCCTTGGAAGAATGCGTCCGCTGGCTCCAATCTGGTCTCTTCACGTCACTCAGTGCTTCAGGAAAGCAAATCCTCCTGCTGTGATCCAGCAGAAAACCCTGGGAGAGATTCCTTCATCCCGGAGAGCTGACGCCCATTTCACCTTTGCCATTTGAAGTCTCCAAATTTGGAATGTCTGGAGTGAAATTCAAGACGCTGAGCTCACAGGGCTGTGAAAAACGACGTGGTGGTGTCCAACAAATGGCTCCTTACCTACAGGGTCACCCAAGCAAATCATCCCCACTACGGTGCTTGATGAGTCATGCCTATCTGGGGGCAATTTTCTGGATTTTAAGGCACGTTGGCACTTCAAAATATGTTATTCCTGGCTCTGGAAGCGTGTCTTGGCTGAATGCTGCAAAAAATCTGAACCTAAATGGGTTTAGAAAGGGCCAAAACTGCATTGTTTCCTGCTTTAGGGATTTATGTGCGTGAATATCACCAAATGGGGACAAAAGGCTTTATGTCAGGTGATAAAACCAAGGGGAAAATGCAAAACTGTCACTGGAAAAAGACAGATCTAATAATATGAATGATCTGCCGCTAAGGACAGATAGAAAAAGGCTGGTGAGACAACATGGGGGCGGAACCCAGAGGGATGCCAGAAGTTTGTAAACATCACCATCAGCCACTGCACACTGGGATGGGTGCTGAGCAATGGGGAGGGGTCACAGCCCCCGAACAGCAGCGTGGGAGGGATGGGAAAGGGAAGAGGAAGGGAAGGGGGAGGGGAAGGGAAGGAAAAGGGAAGGTTAGGGAGGAGGACCCAGTGCTTCTCGGTTTGCTTTCTTGGGTCAGATCCAGCTCAGGCATCACAAAACTGGGCTGGCTGCGGGATGCAGGACGGCTGCAGGTGATGAGCACAGGCTGCACACCCCGCTCTTCCCTGTCCTGGCACAACAGGGATAATAAAGATGCGAAATACGGAAGGTTAAGTAACAGCAAATGTTAAACAACTGCTCTGCCCGCATCTCGTGTCCCTGCAGCGGCAGGGAAAAGCCGTCCCTGTCCGCCTCCAAAGCCCGCTCCCATTCAGCGCGCCCCTCTATGGGCGCCGCCATCTTGCGTCTCTTGCCGTACAACCCAGAGGCCACTTCCGCTTCCGCCGGAAGCCACCGCCCTCTTTCTCTCTCCGCGCTGGCGGCCATCGCAGGCGGTAGGAGCGGATCGGGCCGGGCCCTCGATTGAATCCGCCGCCATCCTCCCGTGCCGCCGCCGCCATGACGGAGCAGATGACCCTCCGCGGTACCCTGAAGGGCCACAATGGGTGGGTGACGCAAATCGCCACCACCCCGCAGTTCCCGGACATGATTCTCTCCGCGTCGCGGGGTGAGGGCCGCGCCTGAAGGGTTCGGGCCTGGTCCGAATGGGGGGGGGCGGAAATGTGGGGCTTGGGAGTGGGGGGGGGAGGAACTGTGAGGCCTATGGGGGGGGGCAATGAAAGGGGTTAAAGGGAGACCATCAGTGCTGGAGGAGGGGGCAGGGGGGGAACCATGGGAGGGGGGAGATGGAGGGTGCAGGATTTGGGGACAAGGAGCTGCAGGGTGGGGAGGGAGTTGGGGGGGCAGTGGGGGGATAAGGGGAGACCAGCAGTGCCAGAGGAGGGGGCTGGGGGGGGAACCATGGGTGGGAAGGGAGGGGGGAGATGGGGGGTGTAGGGCTTGGGGACAGGGAGCTGCAAGGTGGGGAGGCTGCTGTGTATGAGGACATAAGGAAAGGGTTTTGAGGGCTGAGAGAAAGGGGTGCTCTGTGTTACCCCCACATTGCTACGGGGGAAATAAAGCCCGGTGAGGACAGGAATGTGAGAAGGGATGGAGCTGAGGGTGCTGCCTTTCCCCCCTTCCAGACAAAACCATCATCATGTGGAAGCTGACCCGCGATGAGACCAACTACGGGATCCCGCAGCGCGCCCTGCGCGGCCACTCGCACTTTGTCAGCGACGTGGTCATCTCCTCCGATGGGCAGTTTGCACTGTCGGGTTCATGGGATGGCACCTTGAGGCTGTGGGACCTCACCACGTGAGTCCTGGGGACAAAAAGGGTTTTGGGGTGGGGGTTTCGGGGTAGGGCTGGGCTCTGTGCTTTGTTTGGGGGTTGGGGTGGGTGAGAGGTGTGAAAATGAGGTGAGTTCCTCTTAGGTTGGGTGATAAATCCTGCTGGGAGGGAGGACCAAAGCGATTCCTTCCTCAGCTCCCTCTCCCAGTGATTACACCTGACACAGCCTGCTGATCCTCCGGGATCTGAGGACACGTCCTGCAATTATGATGGGAGAGAAGCAGGTGGAGCAGCAGAGGGGGTTTGGTTCTTCCTTCACCATCACTGTGGGTACAGACAAGAACAAGCAAGCTTTTCTTTTGGGGTGATTTTGGGATACAGAGTTTGGGGTGAGGTTGGAGCAGCTCCAGCTCTTCTTTCACTGCGATTTCTGGTGTACTGGAAGAGAAGAAACTCCTCAGGCAGCAGAACTACCCCAACCCTCCAAAAGTGTTCAGCATTTTCCCTTGTGTCCATAGAAGGAGAAAAGGAACCACCACTCTTCAACCCAGATGGAAAGTGCAGATTGCTCCGTTTTATCTTGCTTTTCATTAAGAATTAGGCAGTGCAGCAGGATTAATTAATTTAATTGTGCTTTGCTGAGCTTTGTCCCTCCTGTGTGACCTTCCTGGTGTCCTTCCTGCAGAGGAACCACCACCCGCCGCTTTGTTGGCCACACCAAGGATGTGCTGAGCGTCGCCTTCTCCTCCGACAACCGCCAGATCGTTTCAGGCTCCAGGGACAAAACCATCAAACTCTGGAACACTTTGGGTGTCTGCAAATACACGGTGCAGGTGAGGCAGCAGATCTGAGTTCTCACGCTGTGAAAATAAACCCCTTTCTGCTCGTTTTTGAGGCCGTATTCCCACGTTTTTCCTTGCTGACTTGGTTTTGATTCATAATCCACAACTACCAGCTCCGGCCTAATGATTAGAAGTGACACAGTGCCTGCTGACCTTTCTTTTTGGGGGGTTTGAGGACACGTCCTGCAATTATGAGGGGCTCGTGGAGCAGTGGGATGCAGAGGCTCGGACTGGGGATGCTTTTCCTTGCTCTCAACCCAATGGTGTTCCTCTCCTCAGGATGAGAGCCACTCCGAGTGGGTTTCCTGCGTGCGCTTCTCCCCCAACAGCAGCAACCCCATCATTGTCTCCTGTGGCTGGGACAAGTTGGTGAAGGTGAGAGGAGCAGCTCCTTTGCGGTCTGTGCAATGTTCTGGGGAGGATTTGAGCAGTGATCATGAGAGGGTTGTTTTTTTCTCCCCCGTATTTCTGACCCTGTCCTGTTTATACCCTCATCAAGGTTTGGAACTTGGCTAACTGCAAACTGAAGACAAACCACATTGGCCACACAGGATATCTGAACACAGTGACTGTCTCCCCTGATGGTTCCCTGTGTGCTTCTGGAGGCAAGGTACACCCTGAGGGAAAGCTGAGGCTGAATTGCAGCCTATTCTGGTGTCCTCACAGCTCAGTGCTGTGCCTCTTATTATCCTGTGACAGCTCACCCACAGCTCAGTCACAAATCGAGTGCTGTTTCCAAGCTGGAAGGTTTTAGATGGACAGCTGGAACAGAGCCACAGGTTTGATGGTTTGCTGTGCTTCTTCTTTGCTGCTCCTCAGGACGGCCAGGCCATGCTGTGGGACCTGAACGAAGGCAAGCACCTGTACACTCTGGATGGAGGAGACATCATCAACGCGCTGTGCTTCAGCCCCAACCGCTACTGGCTCTGTGCTGCCACCGGCCCCAGCATCAAGATCTGGGTATGGGACATCCCCGTTTCCCCTGAAAGAATCACTTTTCTTATCCTGGGGCTTTGGAGGCAGCTTTGTAGTCAAAATCCTCGCCCTGCCCCACAGATCTCTTGGTGCAGAGCCCTTTTGGTTACGTGGGATGGGTTGCCCTGGTGGCACTGTCCTCATCCCCTGCACTGGGAGGGCGATGTGGGGCACAGCCACTGCTCTGCTGTGATGAAACTTCGATGCCATCTGACTGCATCCCTGTGCGGAAACCCAGAGGCTGTTTCTGAGCACCCCACTGCCTGTTCTGAGTTGGAAGGGTTGGGTTTGGCTACAACAATCTCCCTGCAGGACTTCAGTCCCTCACGCTCTCTTCTGTCCTGCACAGGACCTGGAAGGCAAAATCATTGTGGATGAGCTGAAGCAGGAGGTGATCAGCACCAGCAGCAAAGCTGAGCCACCCCAGTGCACCTCTCTGGCGTGGTCTGCAGATGGGCAGGTAGAAATATCCCCTTCTCCTCGCAGCCTTAAAACTCCCACCTTCTTCCAGCACCTCTGCTTTGGGGAGCTGCCTTCTGAGATCTTTACATTCATACCCTGAAGGCTGATTTCTATCTTTTCATGATCCAATTCCTCCATTTCTCTCCTCAGACACTGTTTGCTGGCTACACAGATAACCTCGTCCGGGTGTGGCAAGTCACCATTGGAACCAGATGAGGATGTGGTAACAACACACAGATTTTATGCACAAAACTCAATAAAAGAGCGCTATGTTGAGCTCATGGCTGCCTCATGTCCCATTCTGGACTTGCCACCAAGGCTGTGCCCACAACTTTAAGGATGGGGACATCAGTGTTCTCCTCCCACTTGTGGAAGAAAGGACACAAACGTCTCTCTGAGCCCTTTGTTGGAGCAGTGGCAGCCCACAGTGAGTGCACACCTGGGGAAATAGAGCCATGGACAAAAAGAAATCACCAAAAATAGAGGCATTAAAGATGCTGTGAGAGCAGAAGTGGTAACACAGAACTGAAGGGAATCAGCCCAATCCAAATTACTGCTCATTAAGTGAAGATAAATGATGCAAGGCTTAAGTCGCATCTTAGCAGCAGGAGTTAACAGTAGACTGGGGGAGCTGCACCCCAACTCCTGTCCCCTCTGGGCTCTCAATAAGCAAGAGGCTCAGCTTTAAAACTTTATTCTTTATTATTATTATTATTATTTCTTGACATTTCAAAAAACTAGATCTCCATTTAATTCTTATTTTAGCCAAAAATATTTTGAACTAGCTCTGTAACGCCAACAGAAAAAAAAAAATACCAATCCACCAACAAAAAGAAGTAAAACACAACAGGGTGCGATCAGAGTCTCTCTGGTGGGACAGGGTTCAGCTGAAAATTCAACAGCAGCTGAGAAAAGGGAAGAGAAAATAAATATCCCCACCTCAGAGAGCTCTTAAGCTGCGAGGGGAAACAAGGCTGCTTCCCACCGCTGCGGCCTGGTGCGATGCTGCGCTCTGAGCGGCCTCAGAGGTGGAAGCTGCCTGATTTTTTTGCACCCTCCCTGGCCTACGTGGCCCTAAATAAAGTGCCAGGCCCACAAGAAATGGTTGGCGAGGGAATGATGGGGCAGAGGGAGACCTGTAGACCCCCAGAGAGGGGAAGAAGAGCAAAAGGGGAACGTGGGCAAGCGGCAGAACAAGGAGAACGTGGAAGGTTTGAGGTCCAGATGGCGGCTGGGTGGGAAGTGGGCAGAAGGTGGTGCCCCAAAACTGAAAAATAAAAAGAAATGAGGTTCCTTGGTGCATCTGAGTGAAAAGCTGATGATTCGTGTCAGAATGTACAGACCCCAGCATCCTCAGCTTGAGCTCTGCATCCAAAGAGAGCAAACATCGCAAAGCTCGACCACAGGCTTTAAACAAAACAGGGAACAGCACACTGGAAAGCTGCTGCGAGGACTGGGAAAGGCAGAGGGGAGCCCATAGCACCAAGAGCTGAAGGGAAAACCTCCAGCAAGGAGATTGGATCCCTTTTCCAAACCAAACCAGCCTGGGATCGTGACCCCGGAGAAGAGCTGGGACGAGGACAGCGGCTGGGGCAGGGCAGAGGAGGGAAGAGGCCTTGTGAGCAAGCAGGTGCGAGACAACAAGTGCAGCGTCGAGTCCCAAAGTGGGACCCAAAGGATGAGGCAGGGGGGAAAAAAAAGAGGGGGAAAATCAGAAGCTAGAGGGCCATCAGGTGCAGATTTTGATACGAGTGCCCTTAGCCAGGATTCGGAAAAAGGGGAAGATGCGCTCGTGGAAGGAAGCGTTGAAGGTGTGGATGTGGGTCATGCTCTCAGCGTTGTAGAAGCAAAGCTGACCCCGTTCATAGTCCAGGTAGACACCGAAGCGCCGGGGTCGCTCGCTGGGTGACAAAGCCATCTGCTCCGTGGCCGTCAGCGCTTGGTACTTCTTCCCATTGGTGCCTACGCACCAGATCTCCCTTTTTTGATGAGGCCCCATGGTTTTTTCTTTACGTCGAGCCGTCTCGCGTGCAGCCCCCACCGCCCAACCTTTCCTGCCCCCGACTTCTACCTCCCAGTAGTGACGGCCTGCGGTGAAACCCTGGGATCCCAGGACGCAGTAATCGGAGTCGAAGCGTTTGGGGTTGTCGGGGAGCTCCTGGCGCCGTTCTGCCAGCTTAACACTGCGGCGGTCCAGGGAGAGGCTGAGGCGAGGGTGAGCGGTGTCGGGGTCCAGTGTGATGTCAGCTGGAAGGAAGGGCAGAGTGGGGTTGGTCTGGGGGTCACCCGGCCCTTTTTTCCCCCCTTGTACCCCAGCCCTAAAGCCTCATCTGGTTGCGTATCTGCACCACGTTGCGTTTGAGGCACCCATCCCTCTTCTACAGTGAATCCAGATCCACACCATTCCCAGATTTATGCAGCAGCTACAAAAAAGGAAAAGCCAGGACAAGGCAAAAGGGAAAAGCACAGGGAGAACAGAGGGATGCTGCTTCTCCTAAAGGATCGTAGGGCTGCAAACCATGGGAGCACAGAGCTGGAAGGGGAACCCCCATCCCAAGTGAAAGGATCCGCCACCCCACGTGGGTGGATCTGTGGAAGGAAGAGGACATTCTCACCCTGTGGGACTTTGCTGAAGGCTTTCTCCATCTTTCTCATCACCACGTCCTGCAGGAAATAGTTGCGGTATTTCTTCCCCACATCCACCAGCACCATCTCAGGCTCCTGGAATTTGATGTTCTCACATCTTTTTTTTTGGGGGGGGAGAAGAAAAGCAGAGGATTTCAGCAGCAGAAAGGAAGAGAGGAGGCCTGCATGCAGCCTATATGTGCTCTGGAAAAACCAGAGCAGGGCACGGATCGGCCAAACTGGTTGCACTGGTGCAGCCAGCCTCCCCCACCCAGCAGACAGAGCTGGGACAGAGCCACGTGCATCCATCCATCATGGCTGAGAATTCCCAGCATGGTTGAGAACTCCCAGCACTGCCCATCTGCCTGCCAAGATGTGGAGAATCATTTCTCCAGACTGAGGAGTTTTGCTGTCACATGAGGTCTGCATGGGCACAGCCACGCTTCCAAAAGTCAGGGCCAAAATCTCCTCCCCATCCTTCTCTCCCCAAAGGCCCCAGCTTTTCTCCAGATCCCATTTACACCCCACCAGCCAGAAGTTTCCATCACCCAGTAGTTAGGACACAGCTTTCCCCAGCATCACCAGGCCCCAACAGTGCCCATCACACAGGAATTAAAACAAAAGCTCAAATGCTTTTCTGCCATTAAAAAAAAAAAAAACACAACAAAGTTATTTACAGTGAAAAGATGCAAACAAAGTCACTGACCTGATAAAAGTGCCTTTGATGTCCTGTGGGAAGGAGGCAGCGAGGTGGGAAAGAGAAGGAAAGGATTAGGGAGGACTGATGCCAATCCCACCGTTGCTCCCAATAAATCCTCTTATCAGCCACAACTCAGCACTGAGCCAGGACGATTCCCTTCCCCACAGGGAACAAAGCACTAAAGACACAGCCCACACATTGCTGGAGGCTTTCCTCACCGAAACAGACCCTAAATCTCTCAGGGCATCCCCTCCTCTTGCCATTTTCCCTCAAAAACCACCACGAGGAGGGGCGGGGAAACACCCAGCCCACCAACTAAAGGCTCTCTCTCGTGACACAGAAGCTTTCTGGAGCATTATTCCCAACCATCGTGCTAGCACCTCGCCATAAAGACAAGGAAAGGGATGGAAGAAGACCTTGAGCAGCTGCAGCCCATCCTGTTTGCTCTTATCTTCTGCCTCTGCGATAAGGCGGCTGAGGGCTGCACTCTGCTCCTCCAGCTGGCTGATGTTGCTGCTCTGCCGGGCCAGCAAGCTCTCATAGCGCTCCTCCAGCTGGTGCAGCAGCAGCACGTGCTCCCCGATGAGGAACTGGTGGAGCAGCTCGAAATCGGACTCGAATTCTTTGATTTCCAACTTCATCTTTTCCTGCAGAGGGAGGAAAAGCATTGTGGGAATTGCTGCAGGAGGGGGTGGTGAGAGATCAGCTCGTTTTTGGGGTGCTGTGCTATGCTTCCCTCAGTTTTATCACGCACCATAAGCTCGTGCATCTCCTGAATGCACCACAGCCAGAACTGAGCAAAGTCTGCACAGGTTTAGAGATGTAAAGCATCTTCAACTCAAATGAGGGATAGCAGTTCCCAAACCACCAATTCCCACTCAACGCCGAGGCACACAGCTCTCTCATTAAGCTCTAATTCAACTGGGAAACCGTTTCCAAGCCCTCACAGCCCAATCATTGTAGAAAAGGGAATACGATGCCTCTGTGAGAGCTCAGAGCAGCAGCAAAGCTTCTCTCTCTGCTCAGCCACCAGGACACGCTCCCAGCAGTGGTGATGGTTGGAGCTTTGTGGTCTCTGTGGTCTTTTCCAACCCTGATGATTCTTCTGTATGATTCTACGAAGCACAGAAACCTTCAGCTCTTACCCTCAGCTCTGTGATCTTCTCCTGCTCATTCGATTTCTGCTTCAACACCGCATCCAGCTTCTTCTTCAGTGGCTCCAAGTGGCTCTGGAGTTTGTACTGAGGGAAGGAAACACAACTCAACAAACCCTGTCTGGGGCCAAACCCTGTCTCTGTCCTCTCCTCTTTTTGTCCCCAGTTTGGTGGCAGAGCTGAAAACGGAACCTCAGAGCCAACTTTCACACCACTTCCCTTCTGCTTTCTCTGAGGAACTGTGCTGGGAAGGTGGTTTTTAAGCAGAAAATGGGTACCCAGACCCTTCCACCTCCTCACAGCAGTGTATGGTTTCCCAGCCTCCCACGATTCCAACCCAACCAGCCCAACAAGATGTACCTAGCTCAATCCCAACCTCACTTACCCTTTAAGCCTCCGCTCTCCCACCACAGCTCATCCCCCAAATCCCTCCTCCTTCACTATAACCCTACCCCAAACCTCACCTCACCCATTATCCCACCGTGACCCTTCCCCAAACTCCACCTTATAATCCTGCACCACCTCCTCCAGGGGCACAACGCTGTGATGTTTGTGACTCCGCGACTCCCTGCACACCACGCAGATGGCTTGCTCATCCACCTCACAGAACAGCTTCAGGGGTTCCTGGTGCTTCTCGCACAGATTCGGACACCCCCGACCTCCCGTTGCCACCAGGATTCCCGGATTCCCCCCAGGACCCCCTGAGGCTGAGGGGCCGGCGGGCGGCGCGAGGCGCTGCGGGTGCGGGTGGAGCTGCCGGATGATCTGCACCATGTTGGCCAACTGAAGGTTGGGTCTGAAATTCCTCTGGAAAAAGGTTTTGCGGCACTGGGGGCAGGTGAAGGTTTGCAGGCGGCGAGGGCGGGCAGGCAGGACGGGGGGCGGAGGGCTCTGAGCTTCGTCCTCCTCCTCCTCCTCTTCCTCCACATCCTCCTCCATCACATCCTCATCATAATCATCGTCCCCAAAGTAGAGCTCTCCCTGCACCCCTCCGTCCCACAGCTCCTCCTCCACGGGGTCTGAGGATCACAGAATCATCAAGGTTGGAAAAGACCTCGGGAATCACAGAGTCCAACCCCCACCATCCCCACCGGGCCTCAGTGTCCTGTAGTGAGAAGGGACCTGGAACTGGGAACAGGACTGAGGGGTGGCTTCACCAGCACCAGTACAGAGGGACAATCGCCCCCTGCTCCATTAGCCGCTCTATTTCTGATAGAAGCCAGGATGCCATGGGCCTTCTTGGCCTCTTGCTGGCTCACATTCACCCCCAAACCCTTTTCCTTCACACAGCTCTCAGCCACTCTGCCCCGAGTACAGCTGCACGGCGTTGCTGTGACCTCAGTGCAGGTCCTGCTGAACTCCACCCCATTGCCCTCAGCACATCGGGCCCAGTCCAGACCCTTCTGTCGGGCCCCCCCACCCTCAGGCAGCTCCACGCATCCCCCCAGCTTGGCATCACCTACAAACCGACGGAGGGTGCCCCCAGTTCCCTCCCCCACCCATAAAGCCATCCTACAGGACAGGCCCAACCCGACCCCCACCACCGACCCCCAGTACCTTCCCACAGCTCTCCATCCTCCTCCTCCTCGCTCCACATGTCCTCCTCCTCCTCCTCCCCGCCTCCGTCCTCCTCCTCCTCCTCCTGCTCCACGTCCAGCTCTTCCTCCCCCAGCTCATCTTCCTCCTCCTCCTCCAGCTCTTCCTCCTCCTCCTCCTCCAGCGCCGCGGCCCCGCCGCTCTCCTCCAGCTCGGCCTCTCCTCCTCCTCCCCACAGCTGTGCGATGCAGACCCGGCAGAAGTTGTGCCCGCAGCCGATCGACACCGGCTCCACGAAGTAGTCCAGGCAGATGGCGCAGATCGCCTCCTCCTGCAGCGTCTCCACCGGGTTCAGTCGCCCCGACGACGCCCCGTCGTCGCCCACCGCCTCCATGGGGAGGCCCCGAGGCCCTCTTGCTCCTGCCCCGAAGCCTTTCTCCTGCCCCACAGCGAAGCGCTGGGGCCCGCCTCGAGGCCCCGCACCCCCCGCAGGCTCCGCTCCTTCCCCGGGCCTCGCCGCTCCGCTCGGCGCTCCCCCCGAGGGCCGCTCTACCTCCCGCCCTCCCACCGCCGCCGTCGTTCCTCTATGGTACGAACTCCGCCAACCAACGGCAGCGCTTCCGCTTTCCGTCCCCTTTGCCGCAAGCCACGCCCCTTTCCCACTACCACCTGACCGGAACTTCCGCCCTATTTCATGCAAGCCACGCCCCCTCCGCGCACCACTTGACCGGAAGCGGCCCTCCTGTCGCTAGGCAACGGGGTGGGCGCTCCAGGGGGCGTGACTTCCGACTGATCCCTCTCCGGGTAGCTCGGTCGCTAGCGCTCGCGGCTCTCAATCGGAGGACAGCGGTTCGAGTCCCACATCGGGAGCATCAACTTTACATTTTCTCCTTTATTTTCTCACCCGCCGCTCTCTGTCCTCACCGGAACCGGCGCGGGGTCGGTCCTGAGCTGCCCGCATCTGCAAACCCCACACCGGAGCCCGGAAGCGCCCGTTTATATCTCCATGGGGCTGAGCGGCTCTTAGCGCGTTTCTGTAGTGTAGTGGTTATCACGTTCGCCTCACACGCGAAAGGTCCCCGGTTCGAAACCGGGCAGAAACACGGCTTTCGCTTTTACGTTTCCTCCTTTTTTCTTTTTCCTTTTTAATTTTCCCACTATTAAACGTCCTGCTTTGCCCATTTTTTTTCCTGCTTTAACCTTCTTTTCCCCCGCCCTGCTGCACTGCCGGACAGCTCCCCGCTGTTCCCACAGGGATGCATTCTTTTTCCCAATGCAGCTCTCCTTCATGGATTCGTGATTTCCCAGAGCCCGTAATTACCAGGATAAGTAACAAAATAATTGGGCAGAATAATCAATAACTCTCTCTCTCTATAACCACCACGAAGTAATGCCTCCAAAGCAACACTTATAGCGGCCCGGCTAGCTCAGTCGGTAGAGCATGAGACTCTTAATCTCAGGGTCGTGGGTTCGAGCCCCACGTTGGGCGCTACAATTATTGCTCCTTTTTGCTCAAATTTCCCGATTCCAAACCCACGTAATTCCCTTCAAACAACACCCAACCCCACCGGTTACGGCATTAAAGCCACCTTCCGTGGAGTTCAGCGGAGTTCTATCCAACACAGCAGCGTGCAGTGCACTTTGTATCTCAATACATTCCTATATTTCAATGTATTTCTGTTTTTATCCCAATATTCGTCTATATTCCACCCCAACAAGGAGTCCTCGATGAGTTTTCCTTGGAAATTCCTTACAATAATTGCATAGAGGGGAAAATCCCCGTCCCTGCCCTCTTTGCTGCTTGAGGAGACGATAAAATCTGAGTTTTCCTCTGAGTTTTTCCCAAATCCGCCCAGTTTGGTGTCATGCTGGGGATCCACGAGCTGCTCCCAGTCCTACCAGCATCACCTACGGGCTGAGACCTCCCAGCCCCACTTGGCTCAGGCTCAGCTTTCGGGGCCAGATTTCCCTTATCAGCGAGGAGATAAGGAGGAGGAAAGGCTTTTTATTCCCTCTGCAGACCGGAACCCAGCGGGAAGCCCATGGCCACGCAGAGCCCTTTGGACAGCCTGCAGAGCGAAGCCTCCTGCTCCATCTGCCTGGGTTACTTCCAGGATCCCGTCTCCATCCCCTGCGGCCACAATTTCTGCCGGGTTTGCATCGCCCGCTGCTGGGAAGGGCTGGAGGGCAATTTCCCCTGTCCACAATGCAGGAAAACGGCGTTGCACAAAAATTTCCGCCCCAGCAGAGAGCTGGCAAATATCGCCACCATCGCCCGGCAGCTGAGCTCGCATTCCTCGACCTGGTGCAAGCAGCACTGTGAGGCTCTCAAGCTCTTCTGCAAAGAGGACCAGGAGCCCATCTGCGCTCAGTGCGATGCGTCCCAGGCTCACCGCTCCCACACTGTGCTCCCCGCCCACCGGGCGGCCCAGGAGTACAAGGTACGGCCCCCCAAAAACCCCGAGCCCCGAGCACAGAGCATCCCTGCGGCTGCCCCCACCGCCCTTCGCTCGGTGCTTCCCCCCTCCATCCTCCCTCTTTGCAATTCGGGACCGTCGGCTCACCGCAGCCTTCCCACCTTCTCCTTCCTTCGATGCTTTGCTCTTCGACCACAGCCTTGCAAAAAAGACCCACTCCACTGAGGGCTCTTAAATACAGATACACCCCCCAGAGCTGCCGTTCTGGGGTGTTTTTGAGGGAAATCTCACCATGTGCTTATCTTGCCCTTCCACACCTCCTCCTTGCACAGCTGTCAGTGCTGATTTTCTGTTGCTCTTTTGCAGTGTTTTTCTCTGCATTCCCCCCCCCTTTTGCTCCCCCCTTTTCACTCTGCAAAACGCTTCCAGCTTGCACAGAGCCCCAGAGCACACAAAGCTTCCCTCTGCCCAGCTCTGCACCTTGCATGGGATTCCAGGCTTTAGCAAAGCCTCTCCCATCTCACGGAGTGGGAAAGCAGGTTTTCCTCCTGTCTTCTTTTGGCGCAGGAAGAAATCCAGGCTCGCCTCCAGGCTTCAAAGGAGGAGAGGGAAAAATACCTGGAAAGCAGAAAGACTGGTGGAAGGACGAGCTTGTATCTGGTGGGTGCAGCAGGGGAGGTGTCTGCCTTCCCCTCCTCCCTACCCTGTTTGTTTTGGTGCATTTTGGGGGCATTTTTGCCTTTTTGGCTGACAGCTGGGCTGGAAACGTGCCGAGCCTGTGTTTATCAGCTGGGGTTACGCGGCATCCCCTGTGCTAAGGAGATAACGTTGCAGATCCTCCCAAACTCTGTAAATATCCCTCTGACAGAACTCAGCTCCTACCCCCTCCTTTGGCTTTGTTTTCGGGGTGAACTTCCTGAAAAATCCCTGCTGCCCCCCAAATCCCCAGCAAGATGATCTTTGGCTTTTTGGTGTTAAGCTCCCATTGGCTCTGGTTGTAAATTCCCATTGGTTGGACATCCCCCAGGACACAGCATCCCGAGAGCCCAGGGGGGTCTTCCTGCCCCTATTCCATCCCACTGGCTTCCTTTCTCATCCCAACAGGAGAAAACCAAGAAGGAAGGGAAGAGGATAGTGTGCGAATTCGAGCAGTTGCAGCGATTCCTGAAGGAGAAGGAGCGTTTCCTGCTGGTCCAGCTGGCAGACCTGGACAGAGCCATCGCCAAAGTGCAGGAGGAGGCGGTGACCAAGGTGCTGGAGGAGATGTCCCACCTCGACACCCTGATCTGGGAAATGGAGGGCAAATTCCAGCAGCCCGACAGCAAATTCCTGCTGGTGAGAACCTAAAGAGGTGTTGAGAAATGGGGGGGACGGAGCAAACCCTGAGAACCCAAACTCAGCCCCACGGGAGCTCCCTGTGTTGCCGCTGGGGGGGGATCACGGCGTGGGCAGGGTGGTCTTTGCTACGCGTTGCCATATGAAGGAGGAGCCCTTGGTGCCCCTCTTCTGATCCATCTCTCCTCTCTCCTCCCACCTTTAGGACATCAGGAGGCTCCTGAATAGGTAATGTGGCTCCTTCCCATTTTCACCCCGATTTTTGGATGGCACCTGGGGGAGGACTTCGAGGCAGGGGAGAAAGGGATTTTGTCCCCAGGCAAATATCCTCACCCCACAGCTTCTCCTGTTGGGAATAAAACGAACAACCAACCAACCAGCACAACATTTTCCCCATCCCCATCCTTCCCCTCTCTTCGCAGCTGTGAGACGATGAAGTTCAGCCCTCCGGCAGAGATTTCCCCCACTCTGGAAAGAAGATTGGAGGACTTTCTTCAGAAGAACATCCTGGTGAGATGCACGCTGAGGAAGTGCCAAGGTACTGAGTTGGGCTGGGGTCTCCTCCAGGTTTAGGAGGATCACGGGGGTCTTGCAGTAAACCCAGAGCTTTTGCGTTGCGAAGCCCCCAGACCCCCCCTGGTTTCCCTTCCCCATCTCCCAGCCCTTCTTCCTGAAGCGTAAACCTGATGTTGTGATTTTATTTTCCTTTTCAGACAGCCTGATGTTTCAATTGCAAGAGCCAGGTATGTCGGTAGCGGTGGCTGCGGGGTGGGAGAGCGGTTTTCTTGGTGTGTGGATGGGAAAAAAACGATGCAGTCCCACAGGGAAGGGAGGGAATGGGGTCAGTGTCCTAATGCTGGTGGTCCTACA
>JAPSGF010000254.1:58660-69411 GCA_035772895.1 Perdix hodgsoniae | reverse complement strand
CATCCCCCAATTCAGCCCATTCCCAGTGAGGTTTTGCTTTCCATCCCTTGACTGAGTCCCTCCCAGGGCTCCAAACTCCACCTGCTATATTTTTCCCCCCCTATAATCCTTAAAAGAAAACCCCAATCAACCAAAAAAAAAAAACAACAACAAAAAAAAAAAAACAAAAAAAACCCTACACCAGGCTTCATTTGGTTTGGTGCATGGGAAGACCCCAATGCAAAACTCTGTTTATCACATCTAAACCAAAGGGAGCCCCCCAGGCCCCCATCCTGCTCACGACAATTAAGCAGATGCTCACCAAATACTCCCAGTTTCTCCTCAGTTCAGCCTCTCGGAACCCCAGGAGTTCGTCTCTGCCTTCCTTCAGTGCTTGCAGATGGGATTGGATTTGTTCCTGGGGGAAGAAAATGCGATCCCAGGAGTTGGGAGATTGCAGAGAGCCTGAAAAGCATTTATCTGGGAGGGGGGGCTTTGCGTTGTGATCAGCTCCAGGTCCCTTGAGCCTCTTGGTTCAGAAGCTCGGGACAAGGGAATGGTTTAAATGGTGGTAAGTGCCACAAAGCTTTTGGATCCGACCCATTGGAAGCACCCTCTTCATTGCTGCGTTTGTTATCTTTATCAGTCAGCACCGCATCGGTGATGCGCGGTGGGGAGCGGGTTGAGTCCTGCAATGGGGAGGGGGGGGCTGAAGCCCTCGGCCCTTTGGCTGGCGGAAACCTCGAGGTCAGACCCAGCGTGAGAAGTGAAGCGGCAGAAACACCAACGCAGGGTGTGCGGCATCATATTGAAACAGCCTGCTTTGCTCCGGGGGGGTTCTGAGCACCCAGACAGGGGGGACGGCGCTTCTGCCCCCCGTTCACAGCCCTGGGTGCGGGGAGGGACGCCTTGCAGCCCCGTAGCGAAGTGCCACGAAGGGGAGCATCACACCTGAATGGTGATGGTGAGATGGGAAAAAATACGAGAAAAAAAAATAAGATGCCAGCCAACCAATAAACCCTTTACCTTGTATTCCTGGACAGCATCCTGCACAGGAAGCATCGCATGAGCCCGGTGCAGCCGCGACTCGCGGCAGATCAGGCAGATGAAAGCTTGATCATCTTTGCAATAAACGCTCAGAGGTTCCCGGTGCTTCTCGCATCCTTCCTGTCCCACGGCATCCCTGCGGGCTGCCTGCAGGCTCAGCCTCCTGGCGATCTCCAGCATCCTCGCCAGCTCCCGGTTGGGACATAAAATCCTCTCCTCTGCTGTCTCCTTGCACTGCGGGCAGCAGAAATCCCCCGTGCACCATTCCCAGCACCGAGTGATGCAGTCCCTGCAGAAATTGTGGCCGCAATGGATGGAGACGGGATCTCGGAAATATTCCAGGCAAATGGGGCAGGAGGCTTCGCTGGGGAGGTGGGCAGTGGGGTTGGGTGCAGCCATGGGGCCCCACGGAGCACTGAGAGTTTCATTTTCTTTGCGAAAGGCGTTTCCCTTCTCACCACCCCCAAGGGTTTGGGGTGGGCAGAGCCGGGGCTGAGCTTGGGGTGGTGATGGCTTAATGGTTGCATCCCATATAAGTGTGCCCTAAACACGTCTGTGGGTTGGCAGGGGGGAAGAATGGGGATGATGCCCACTGCATGGATGGGAACGAAAGGGATTTGGGGAGGGGGCTTGGGGTAGGAGAGCGGATTGCATCCCCCATAGCGGTCTCTGTGCCCTAAACGTCAGCACCAAAATACCTGATCCCTATGGCACAGCAGGGAGGAAGAAAGGGGACAGAAACGACAGCACGGGTGGGAGCAAAGGGGATTTGGGGAGGGGTCTGAGCTGGGATGGGGGACAACTGCTGACAGTCCAAGCCTTGCTGGTTGCATCCCCTATAAAGAGGTACCCGTGCCCTGAACGTTGCTGCTCTGGTACCCAAAACATCCATGCCTTGAAGCAATTAAGCAGAAACCCATTAAAAAAAAACAAAAAACACCTTAATTAGTCGTGTTCTTGCTCTTCTTGCAGGAAGGGGTTGAGCAAATGCCTCTGCCCCATAGCAGAGCCTCCTTCCCCCCCCTCCCCCCCCCCCCCCAGCCCACGCTTTGTCACAACACCTTCTGGTGCTGCTCGCTGTGAGCTCAGGGCTCGTTTGCAGGGGGATGAGATTATTGTTAATGACCTCAGCTTACAGCAATAATGAACAGATTTTAGGAATAATAATAATAATAATAATAATAATAATAATAATGCACCAAAATTTCTGAGCTGGGCTCGCTCAAGCCAGCGTAAGCTTTAAGCTTCAGGGCTGGTGTTACAACAAATGGTTCCCTTCTCTATGACTTCCTACCATTTAACATCTGTTGGATGTGGCAATGGATGCTTCTCCCACTCCTCAGTCTCTCCCTTGGGGAAGATGTTCCCTCAACCACATTTTCTCTCAATCACATTTTCCTGCAAAAAAAAAACAAAAAAAAACAGAAAAAAAAAGGGGCTCAGACAGCCCCCAGAAATCCTGGTTTCCTCCACACTGCTCCAAATCCCCACTGAATTCCCCCAAAACGCCCCCAGGAGGGCAATGGGATCAGGCAGCGAGCCCACGGGGTGGGATCAGAAAACCCACAGCCATGCATGGGTGCCCCTCCAAGAGGCCCTCAAACCTTTCAGAACTGAACAAAAAGAGACCCCCGTGGCCATGGGGTGGGTGTGGGGTGCAGGGGGGGGGCATTCAGGCCCTCTGGGGCAAAGCAAAGCAAAGCAAAGCAAAGCGAAGCAAAGCGAAGCAAAACAAAGCGAAGCAAAGCAAAGCAAAGCGAAGCAAAGCAAAGCAAAGCGAAGCAAAGCGAAGCAAAGCAAAGCAAAGCGAAGCAAAGCAAAGCAAAGCGAAGAAAAGCAAAGCAAAGCGAAGCAAAGCAAAGCAAAGCGAAGCAAAGCAAAGCAAAGCAAAGCAAAGCAAAGCGAAGCAAAGCAAAGCAAAGCGAAGAAAAGCAAATCAAAGTGAAGCAAAGCAAAGCAAAGCAAAGCAAAGTGAAGAAAAGCAAAGCAAAGTGAAGCAAAGCGAAGCAAAGCAAAGCAAAGCAAAGCAAAGCAAAACAAAGCAAAGCAAAGCAAAGCAAAGCAAAGCAAAGCAAAGAAAAGCGAAGCAAAGTGAAGCATAGCAAAGCAAAGCAAAGCAAAGCGAAGTGAAGAAAAGCAAAGCAAAGTAAAGCATAGCAAAGCAAAGCAAAGCAAAGCGAAGAAAAGCAAAGCAAAGTGAAGCATAGCAAAGCAAAGCAAAGCAAAGCGAAGTGAAGCGAAGCAAAGTGAAGTGAAACAAAGCGAAGCAAAGCAAAGCAAAGCAAAGCAAAGCGAAGCAAAGCGAAACAAAGCAAAGCGAAGCAAAGCGAAGCAAAGCGAAACAAAGCAAAGCGAAGCAAAGCGAGGCAAAGTGAAGCGAAGCAAAGCAAAGCAAAGCGAAGCGAAGCAAAGCGAAGCAAAGCAAAGCAAAGCAAAGCAAAGCAAAGCAAAGCAAAGCAAAGCAAAGCGAAGCAAAGCAAAGCAAAGCGAAGCAAAGCAAAGCAAAGCAAAGCAAAGCAAAGCGAAGCAAAGCAAAGCAAAGCAAAGCGAAGAAAAGCAAATCAAAGTGAAGCAAAGTGAAGCAAAGCAAAGCAAAGCAAAGCAAAGCAGCGTTGTAGGTTGTGGAGGACACCAACGTCCCTCTGGTTTCATTCTGAGTGTCCTGCACCCAAAAGCTGCGACCCGTTGAGGAACCCCACGCACAAATAACAGCAGATGCGTCGTTCAGGGGTGCTCTCAGAAGATGCATTGCTTTGTCCCTGTGCAAGCGTGCGCTGCTTGCTTTGCGTGCAGGGTGCAACCTTTGCATGTGCTACAGGGCGCTGGGTCGCGGGATGGAGCAAATCAAGGGATTCTCATTCAGTGGGGGGAGGAATTATGCTCCAGGACAGCCTTCGGTGTTTTTAAAACCATTTTCAGTATTTTTGAAGCTACTTTTGGGGGCGAAATGGTGGATTTGGGGCTGGGCGCAACGGGGGCTTTGCAGAGCGAGCAGAGCAAAAGCTTTTGGCGACAGGATGTGATTAAAGATAAGCCGCGATTGGCTGCTGCTCGGCTCAGCACCGAGCCGTGAAAAACAAAATCGGAAATCTGATTAAAAGCAGAATTGAAAGTAGAGCTCGGGGGGTGAGTGCCGCACGTCGGCCTGCGCGGAAATGGGAGCGATGAATGGGAAATAAGTGAAGAAATAAGGGCAGGTTTTGGTGCTGAGAGGGGGGGGCTGGTCGAGATGTATTGCTAATTAATTAATGCTGCGAAAGTGCCTTTGTTAACGAGCACTGCAGGCAGCTCGCTGGGGGCTGAGCCCCATAGGGAAGAATGGGGTTGGGGTCATCCATCCGTTTCCCTCGGTGTTTGATTGAGTGGGTGCCCTGTAGAGCCTGCAGCTCTTAACGAGGCAGGAAGTCATTAAGGCTGTTTATTTTCACTGCGATGCAACTCTCTGTCCCTCCGCGTGCGGGAAGGGGAACGGCCTGGCTGGAAATAGGGCTACCCTTCCATTCCCCTGGGTCTGGGAGGGCGCCCTGCGTCGCTCTTAACGAGGCAGGAAGTAATCAAGGCGGTTTTATTTTCACTGCTCCCTTTCACCTTCCCCCGAAGCACCTGCAGGAAGGGGAACAGACCGAGTAGAAAACGAAAGCTGCTCTGTCATTATCGCTGTCACCGCGATGGATGAAGATAACCCAGCTGAGAGCTTCCAGGATGAGGCTTCCTGCTCCCTCTGCTTGGGCTTCTTCCAAGATCCCGTCACCATCCACTGCGGGCACAACTTCTGCAGGGCGTGCATCACCCGTCGCTGGGAGGAAGAGGAGGAAACCTTCCCCTGCCCTCGCTGCAAGGCGACGGCCACGCAGCCAAACCTGCGACCCAACCGTGAGCTGGCCAAGATCATCGAGATTGCCAAAAGGCTGAGCCTGAGGGCCCCCAACGCCGGGGAGAGGATTTGTGAGAGGCACCAGGAGGTCCTGAAGCTGTTCTGTGAGGAGGACCAGGCTCCCATCTGCCTGGTGTGCAGGGAGTCCCAGGCGCACCGCCTGCACGCCGCCGTCCCCATCGAGGAGGCGGTGGAGGAGCAGAAGGTACGGAGGGTCGTGGAGGGGTCTTGGGGGCTGCTTTGCTTGGAGAGCATTGGGTTTCCAACTTCTTTCAAGGTGTTTTTTTGTTGGAAGATGGCCAGTCTTCACTTTGTTGGCTCTCTGTTCTCTTCCACCGTCGGTCATCCCGACGCTGTCCCCATTGAGGAGATGGTGGAGGGCACCGAGGAGGAGGGTAAAGGAGGGGTCTGGTGTGTTGCTTTGCTGCCGTAGTTGGGTTTCCATCCTTTTTCAGTGGGTTTTGTGGGTTGGTGGATGGCCAGTCTTCGCTTTGTAGGCTCTGTCCTCTTCCATCGTTGGCCATCCCAACATTGCCCCCATTGAGGAGATGATGGAGGAGCGCAAGGAGTGGAGAGCACTGAGGAGGAGGGTGAAGGATGAGTCTGATGTGTGGCTTGGCCCACCATATTTGAGTTCCCCTCCTTTTTCAGTGTGTTTTGTGGGTTGGAGGATGGCC
Source organism: Perdix hodgsoniae (assembly GCA_035772895.1). Classification (NCBI taxonomy): domain Eukaryota; kingdom Metazoa; phylum Chordata; class Aves; order Galliformes; family Phasianidae; genus Perdix; species Perdix hodgsoniae. The sequence goes on along the minus strand of JAPSGF010000254.1, from coordinate 63,834 downwards.
AGTCTCCACTTCAGGGCTCTCTGTTTTCTTCCATCCTTGTTCATCCCGATGTTCTTCAAGGTCTCGTTCCCAGACCATCGCAGAGATCCTGAAAGTCATCCCAGAATTTCGCATAAGGGAGAGGGCTGGATTGAAATGCACCAGAAAAATGTGTTTTTTTTCCCCATCCAGGAGAAAATCCAGGCTCACGTACAGATCCTGAAGGAAAAGAAGGAAAAACTGCGGGGGCTGAAAGAGGCCGAGGAAGGGAAAAGCCTGGAATTCCTCGTAAGTGCAGCCTTGTGCCTTCCCTTCCCTTGAGTCATCCCTACACATCACACCCTGCTGCCCAAAGGTCTGCAGCGTTTTGGGTACAAAGATCACGGCCCTGGGAAATGCCCAGCCTAGAAATAGCAAAAATAAAGAGCGTTACTCATTGCTCTGCAATGGAATTTATGGCTGCTCTGCACACAAAGTCGTCCTGATGAATCAGCTTTGTTGCAGCGTTTCTACACCTGTGCACTGAATTTCCCCGCAGGAAAAGGTCCAGCAGGAGAGGCAGAAGGTGGTGCTGCGCATCAAGGAGCTGCAGCAGTTCGTGGAGCAGCAGGAGAGTCTCCTCTTGGGGCGGCTGGAAAAGCTGGACCAGGAAATCGTGAGGAGAAAAGAGGAGAACCTGGCCAAGCTCCTGGAGGAGATTTCCTCCATCAGTGAGCAGATCCGTGAGCTGGAGGAGAAATGCCAGCAGCCACCGTGTGAATTCCTGCAGGTTCCCACCACGATTAGCTTCAAAACGTTTTTAATTCAAGCACGGTTGATTTACATCCCTATTTTAGATGGGTGTGGGGGTTAACCATCCAACCCCACATCTGCATCCAAAAAAAGATGGCATCCCCAAAGACTGCGTCCCTTCTCACACAGCCTGGTCATCCAAACCTCTGAGTCTCCATGCAGGGAATCCTGGTTTGGAACGTTGAAATACGCCATAGCTCTAAGGAAGATGTGCAGATGTGGGTGTAGATGTGGTGCTTGGGGTCTTGGTTTGGTGGTAAAGGGGGGGTGGTGGGTTGGGGTTGGAGTCGATGACCTTGAAGTCTTCTCCAACCTCAGCGATTCTGTGAGTGGGGTGGGTTGACCTGATGACCTCGGTGGTCTTTCCCAATGAATTAGCACTAATTACACACACACAGAAGGAGAAGGGTCACAAAAGTTGGCTGACGTTGGGTTGACGTTGCTCTCACCCTGATGCTCTTCTCCCTTCTTCCCCTTGTAGGACAGCAGGAGCATCTTGAGCAGGTTTGTGGTTCCTTCCGTACGTCTCTATGGGTGTGATTTCTTCCTACGGCTGTGATGCTCAGCAATGAAATCCCACTCCCATAGGACCCCCTTTATAGACCAATAGGATAAAAGTAGGGCGCTGCAAAAGGTGCCCTGGGCCACCCAAAATTGCAACCCTACTCAAACATCCGACTAAATTATCCCGATAATTAAAAACCCAGGAGTGCATCCAGCCAGAAGGGGAAATGGACTGGAATTTCCACCCCCATAGCAGACCCTGACGTGAATGGGGGTGGGTTAAGGAAGTGGGTCATTGGAAAAACCCAAACCAGCGAGGAAATTGGAAATGTTGTGCATCCTTCCAGGCTGGAGAATGAGAAATCCCAGAAGGTGACAGAGATATTGCCTGGAGCAGAAGAAAACCCAACCAGCCCTGCTCAGAAAAACACCTCCCTCAAGGAGACACTGATGCAGTTTCGAGGTAGGGAGGAGAAGGGTTGAGTTTGCAATAGGTTTGGGTCTGTTTGTCCTGTTTTGACGGTTTATTCATATATCCTTCTAGTAAACAAATGGAATATTTGGTCAAGTGGATTTTCAAGCACGTTTTCTTGGGTGGTATGAACTCAAGCGAGATCCTCTTTGGTGTTGGAAAAAATTGGGTTAATTCTACATGTCTGTAGGCAACAAAACGGATCGAAGGATCCAAAAAAAGAAAAAAAAAAGAGGGTCTTAAGGAATAGAGGGGGATGAAATACAAATCTGATGTTCCCCAGAGGTCCCTTCCAACCTCACGGCGACTACAAAACTTCCCTTCCTCAATCCTCGTGGGAATGAAGCCGTTCCTGCGTCACTCCAGTACCCTGAATTGGGAGCTGGAATGTCCTGGGGTGGGGAAAATGGGGAAATTATGGCTCTGAGGTTAAGAGAGAGCGGGGAAATCACAGCCCCGAGCCCTTTGGGATCAAAGCCACGCTTCCAACTCTCATCTCTTCCACCCTCAGAATGTCTGACGTTGGATCCCGACACGGCGCATCCCCGGCTGGTCCTGTCCGAAGACCAGAAATGTGTGCGATGGGAAGAAGCCCGGCACCCCATCCCTGATAACCCCAAACGCTTCGATTCATCCCGCTGCGTCCTGGGCTGCCAAGGCTTCAACGCTGGGCGGCACTACTGGGAGGTGGAGGTGGGAGATGGGGAGGCGTGGGCTGTCGGAGTGGCCAAGGAGTCGGTGGAGAGGAAGGGAAGGATCAGCGTCAAGCCCGAGGTGGGGATTTGGGCGGTGGGGCAATGTGGGGCACAGTATCAGGCTCTCACATCGCCCACCAGCCCCATCACGCTGCTCTCTGCCCCCAGAGTGATTGGGATTTATCTGGATTACGAGGCCGGGCGAGTGGCGTTTTTCGACGCCGACAATGAGGTGCCCATTTTTGCCTACCCTCCCACGTCTTTTGGAGGGGAGAGGGTCCTTCCATTGCTCTGCCTGGGGAGGGGCTGCCGCTTCACGCTGTGCCCGTGAGACCCCGTGGGGCAGCAACGCCTCGAGCATCACTCAGTCAAATGTGGGGAAGCCAAAGGGTCTCATCACCCCAAATGTGGGGAAACCAGAGGGTCTCATCACCCCAAATGTGGGGAAACCAGAGGGTCTCATTACCCCAAATGTGGGGAAACCAGAGGGTCTCATTACCCCAAATCTGGGGAAGCCAAAGGGTCTCATCACCCCAAATCTGGGAAGCCAAAGGGTCTCATCACCCCAAATCTGGGGAGATCTCATGGTCTCATCACCCCAATTCTGGGGGCACTCCATGGTTTCGTCACCTTCAGTCTTTGGTAGACCTCATGGTCTCATCACCCTAAATATGGGGAGACCCCAGGGTCTCATCACCCCAAATCTGGGGAGATCTCATGGTCTCATCACCCCAAATCTGGGGAAGCCAAAGGGTCTCATCACCCCAATTCTGGGGGCACCCCACAGTTTCATCACCTTCAGTCTTTGGTAGACCTCATGGTCTCATCACCCTAAATATGGGGAACCCAAAGGGTCTCATCACCCCAAATCTGGGAAGGAACACTCCATGGTGTCACCCCCGCAAACCAGAGCTGACCTCATGGTTTCATCACCCCATATATGGGGTCACCCCACAGACGGCTTTTGGGACATCACCCCAGAAATGCCCCTTTGGACACGTCCCCAAAAATGACTTTTAGGACTTAACCACAGAGATGGCTTTCGGTTCGCGGCCCCAGAAGCGTTATCTGCTAAATCCTGGATGCAAACTGCAGAAATCAGAAGAAATCGCCTCTTTTCAGCAGCGGTTGTGGTGTTTTTTCAGCGTGGGCAATGGGATGGGGGTGGTGAATGGGAACATCTGCAGAACCCCCGATGGGTCAGAGCGCAGCAGCCACTCCTGCATCGTGCAATGGAGACCTTGCCTAAAACCCCCCAAATTACAGCGTTAAAGTCAGAATTAGGAGATGAAATGCCTTTCTGGGACCTTGATCTCAAGTCATAGAACCATTTGAGTTGGGAGGGACCCTTGAAGGTCGTCAAAGTGATGAACCCCGAAGGAAAGAAGCTAAAATGGAAGGAAGATTGATCAGAAATTGAGGGGAAAAAGGGGAAAAAAAGGGTAATTTCGAGTAGGTGTGATGAAGTACGTAGTGATAAGCACTTATCAGCCTCCCTGGTGGTCTAGTGGTTAGGATTCGGCGCTCTCACCGCCGCGGCCCGGGTTCGATTCCCGGTCAGGGAAAGAATACTTTTATTATTATTTTTTTTTTACCAATTCCCCCTTTTTTCCCCTCCTTTTCTCATTGGAAAGATTCTATTTATTTTTTTTTTCCGCAAAAAAGGCCTCCTAGGGAATAATAATTCTACGTTTTTTGTTTCTGTTTCCTTCCCAACTTCTGCCGACGGGATGTGTTGGGTTTGACTTCCGGACGAAGCAATAATAACAATTAAACATCAAAAGAGTGGAAAACCTTAAAAAAGCGACGTGTTTCTGCCCGGTTTCGAACCGGGGACCTTTCGCGTGTGAGGCGAACGTGATAACCACTACACTACAGAAACCTCCATAGGGCCGCGTTTTCCTCCCTCTCCCTTCACTCTTTAATTGAATTCTCCCTTTAGTTGACCCCCGAATTAAATCACTCTCTCTTTTTTTTTGCTGTTTCCTTTTCGCCCCGAAAAAAACGCATTTTTTTTCTCCGGGATTTGCGCGGAAAAGCACAGCCCGATTTCACCTTTTTGCAGCCCCCAAACGGTGCCGAAACCGCCGAAACCAACACCAAAATAGGGACAGATGGACTACGGCGCGCAGCCCGGCTAGCTCAGTCGGTAGAGCATGAGACTCTTAATCTCAGGGTCGTGGGTTCGAGCCCCACGTTGGGCGCTTGGCGTTTTCCCTCTTTATTTTTCCCAATCTAAAGCAGCCCTACAGCGACCGACCCCATAAACCCCCGTTCAAATTTATATTAAAAAACCCACAAACATCGTTTTTAGATCTTGATAACCTCTTTTTAGGGCCCGCTTTCTCGCCGTCAGGATGGCCGAGTGGTCTAAGGCGCCAGACTCAAGGCTCTGCCTTCCCGCTGGGATTTCTGGTCTCCCCCTGGAGGCGTGGGTTCGAATCCCACTCCTGACAAGTGCATTTTTGCCTTCCCCCCCCAGTTTTAATATCTTTTTCTTCCCTTCACTTCTTATGGCCCCACGAGATGCAATACTTCGCTATTTTTGCCCCAAAATGGTTGATTTAATGGAAGTTTCCCTCGGTCCTGTGCACGGCCATGGAGGGGGAACAGCAGAGCAGCGTTTGCTTCCCTTCTGTTCTGATTTTTCGCTTTATTTTAAAGCCATCAGAAGTAAAACCTTTTTTCCTTCCTTCCTTCCTTCCTTCCTTCCTTCCTTCCTTCCTTCCTTC
>JAPSGF010000253.1:110247-148078 GCA_035772895.1 Perdix hodgsoniae | reverse complement strand
TGAATTTTACCATGTCAGGTCCATCAAATGTATCTTCATAGATGGCTTCTCTAAAACCCAATTCTCGAATGTAATTTTGAAGGTCCTCCATGGAGGACCACATTCCTGAATTTACGGGGATATCCGTTTTGTTTGGCCACACCATACGGCTGGCCGCCATTAACCAAGTAATTATAGAGTGGTTCTCATCAGTGTGGTGACTACTTGCATGAAGTCTTTGTCAGAGAGCAGGGTGAGTGGTCATAGAGGCTAATTTAGCTACTTCTGGGCCACTTACTATGACACTTTCTGCTCCAGAGTCCCAAAGTCTCAACAGCCAGGCCAGTACACTTTCTCTGGATCTTTGTCAGAACTTTTGCACTAGATCCATTAATTCTGTGGCCCTGTATGGCCGGGCTTTCACGTGCAAGCGAGTTTGGGTAGGGGGCCACTGATCTGGTGGCACCCCAGCTGGTCTATCTTGAACTTTCTTTGTTTTTTGAGTTACCACCAGACGGACTTCCAGTGGTTCTAGACAAATAGGAGCTTCAAGATCCGACTTGGATCTTTTATCTTCTTGATCAAGATGATCCACTGATTCAGAAACTTGGTCATCAGTTACTGTAATACTGCAAACTTGGCCTATGGGGAGTAGGGTTGATTTTTTCCCTGTTAATAGGCTAAGTTCCTGTTCTAATTTTTCAATACGGTCTTTAAGAAGTTGGTTTTCACTTATTAAGGTATTACTATTCCCTTCAGAAATATTTAGAGCCTTTAGTAGAGGCCATGCTACTATAGAGGCAGCTAGTTTCCTTTCTTTTGTAATTAATATATCTTTGCTGAGTCCTTGTAAATACTCAGCTAAGCTATGTGGGGAGATGTGTCCCATATCCCTTAAGGGACCCCATTTTTCAATGACCCTCGCTAATTCATAATAGGGAAATCCCACAAATCTTGGGATCAGTCCCAGTATCACTTTATCTAAGGGGAGAGTGTTCTCCCCCTTGATCCATTTACAAAAATTCCAGAGGAAAGACATGATATTAATTTAGATGTATTTAGCTAGCCTGCCTGGCTCACCAAGTGTACAATCAAGAAAAAAAATAATATAATTGAAAAGTACAGTCAAAAAATAGATGTATAGTCAAGGTGTGAAAATAAACCAACAAAGAGTTAGGCACAAGGGGAACAAAGAGAAAATAGGAGAAACGCTTACCTGTGCAAAGGACTCGCTGTAAAGGGCTCCAAAGGAGTGGATCTCTCAGCAGAGATACCCCTCCCTGCCAGTCAGCACTTAAATGGGTCTAGGAGAGGTGGAGCCTGGCTCCACCCCTTCCTGCAGCACAGGTGAACTGCTTTCACCTGTGTTCCCAGGGCTGACATACTGCTTGCCTCAGATAACTAATCAAAGGTTCAGGCTGTGATTCAGCAGATTCCATACAAACATCCACCATTGGTTACAATATTTTATCAAGGTTTTCTTATTCAAAATACCCCCTGCAACATCCTTCCAATGTGCCAATATACACCCAAGAGGTGTCTTTTAGGTATTTATTTCCCTTGTGACCCTCCCATGGCACTATTTTGTTGTTTTACTAGCTTACTAATGTTCCCACAAATTAGTTCTTTTACCCTAAAGTTCCCCAAAAACAATCCCCAGAACTTGTTCCACCACTCTTGTCCACACTCCAGGCACGAGTTACGCCTGTACCCTTGATACGTCCCTTTGCAAGCTAAACAGAGTATAACATAATCTGGGCAACACACGTTTGTTTTGTGAAATATACACCTTTCTTCCAGTCTGTCACTGTAATTTATGACATATAAATTCCCATATTCATCCCACTCCAAAAAGTTCATTTGCATTTACACTAAAACTATTCAGATCCCTTTTTCTTTTTTTTTTTTTTCCAGTTTATCCAAAATAACACATACAGGGGAATTGTATAGACAGACAAAACGATTAACAACTTCCTCTTTTGCTCCGTAGCTTAGCTACGTCTCAATCACACCACATTCACTCCGACACTTAGCTTTGCCAGCTCAGGTAACGTCTTAGTTCAGATGTTTAAAAGGATATCCCAAATATATCAGTAACAGTTATTCAAACACACAGTACTGGACTTTTGCAGCAGATGGTAACAACTGCGCAGATTACTATCCCTACTACTGCAGCTACAATGATGTAGGTTATCATCTGACAGGTGTCAGCACTATACCTCGCTGACCTGGGGTGGGACTCTAACCCACAATCCCTAGAATTAATATGAGTTCTAGATTGTTATGAACTCGTGATTACTAGTGCCCAAGCGTTAGCCTAGCTTACAAGTGCTAACCCACAATCCCTGGAATCAGATATAGTGCTTCACAACACCTGTCCCCAGTAATTACCTTCCTGTTCCTGAACCTCTGAACTAGTCCAAGCTACGGGTAAAACCCTCCCGCATGGGGCGTCCCTGCATGTCTTATGGATTCCCCTGCTTCTGCGTACACCTTACGGAGCCTTCCCTTTAAACGTACTTGGTCCGCTTCCAGATGGTCTTTGTCTGTCACCACAGTGATTGGATGAGAAGGGGGAGACTTCCAAGAATTCTCAGGGCGCACCAAAGGCGTCCCGGTAAATACCGGACAATGCCCATGACAGGGAGCAGTAGGCCCCTGACACCCCAGCACCCCAGCACCCCCACCCCCATGCCACAAAATGGGAAGGAAGGAAGGAAGGGAGGGAATAAAAACAGCGGCAACAATCTATGGAGGAAAACTTATTTTACTAACTGTGATACTGGAATGCAAAATAACACAATATAATACAATCTAATTGAAATTGAGACTAATAAATCAAATAAGATAGGAGGGAGAGTTCCTGAGACCGAGTCAAACCTGAAAAGCTTGGAACGGCTAGGAAAGCACCTCCAGCACCCACTGCCAGGCAGTAAGAGACCGCCCCAACCAGAAGGGTCAGATCCCATGACTTGCATTATGTACAGGGATAGGTACATGGAACTGGAGCATTTACACTTCAGTTCCAGTACACTACATGATGTTTTGATGTGGAATAATGATAACCAAAAAACGTAAAACCATGACATTCCACCCCTTATTCTACATCTCTACATCATGCTTTATATATATATATACATGTATGCAAACAAAAAATGATTAAAATGCATTACACACACGTCTATATACATATACATAGAATTACTGTCTACACTCCCAAGCATCAAGTTTCCTTGTGGTACACATTGAACATCCCTGTTTTTTTTGCATTACCCACCAAGTGGACCCTAGTCCCGGGGCAAAAACAGTTCTGCGAAGAGGTTTGCCCTTTCCAGAAGCTGGAAGAACCCAAACTGTTTTACCCAACATGCTCTTTGCATGCACAACAGGGACTTTATCTCCCTCTACGGTATGCAGGAAGCTGGACTGGGTAGGACCATCAGGACTGATAGATCCTCTGGTATTGACTAACCAGTTGGCTTCCGCCAAATGCTTCTCCCAGTGCTTAAATTTTCCACCACCTATTGCTTTCAGCATAGTTTTTAACAACCCATTGTATCGTTCAATTTTACCAGAGGCTGGTGCATGGTAGGAAATAGCGTAAATCCACTCAATGCCATGATTTCTGGCCCAAGTATTTACAAGAGAATTCTTGAAATGAGACCCGTTATCTGACTCAATTCTTTCTGGGGTGCCATGTCAACACAGGACTTGTTTCTCAAGACCCAATATGGTGTTTTGGGCGGTAGCATGGGGTACTGCATATGTTTCAAGCCACCCGGTTGTTGCCTCCACCATGGTGAGCACATAACACCACTGCAAGATCGTGACAAGGTGGTATAATCAACTTGCCATGCCTCCCCATATTTATACTTTTGCCATCGCCCTTCCTCCCAGAGTGGTTTCATCCTCTTGGCTTGTTTGATTATGGGTCATGTTTCACAGTTGTGAATAACCTGTGCAATTGCATCCATAGTTAAGTCCACCCCATGGTCTCTAGCCCACTTATATGTTGCATCTCTCCCCTGATGGCCTGAGGTCTCGTGGGCCCACCGAGCTAGAAATGATTCACCCTTGTTCTGCCAGTCCAGGTCTATTTGAGCCAACTCAATTTTGGCAGCTCGGTTCACCTGATGGTTATAGTGCTGTTCTTCAGTAGCCCAACTCTTGGGCACATGAGCATCTACATGGCACACCTTCACGACCATATTCTTTACCCGGGTAGCAATATCTTTCCACAGCTCAGCAGCCCAAATAAGTTTACCCCTTCTTTGCCAGTTATTTTTCTCCCACTGCTGTAACCACCCCATAGAGCATTTGCCACCATCCATGAGTCAGTGTAAAGATAAAGCATTGGCCACCTCTCCCATTTAGCAACATCTAAGGCCAGTTAGACAGCCTTTACCTCTGCAAATTGGCTTGATTCTCCTTTCCCTTCAGTGGCCTTTGCAACTTGCAGTGTGGGGCTCCACACGGCAGCTTTCCATCTGCGATGCATTCCCACAGTACGACACGATCCATCAGTGAACAGGGCATATTTTTTTTCGTTTTCTGGTAGTTCATTGTATGGTGGGGCCTCTTTAACTCGCGATACTTCTTCTCCTGGTGATGTTCCAAACTTTTTACTTTCAGGCCAGTCCATGATAACCTCTAGGATTCCTGGACAGCTGAGATTCCCCATCCGTGCTCATTGCGTGATCAATGCAATCCACTTACACCAAGTGGCATCAGTTGCCTGATGAGTGGAGGGAACCTTTCCCTTGAACATCCAGTTCAGCACTGGCCGTCGAGGTGCTGGAAGGAGCTGTGTTTCAGTACCGACTACTTCAGAAGCAGCCCGAACCCCCTCATATGCAGCTAAGATCGCCTTTTCAGTTGGAGCGTAGCACTGTTCAGACCCTCTGTACGCCCGACTCCAACATCACAGGGGTCAGCCTCGGGTCTCTCCTGAGGCTCTTTTGCACAAACTCCAAGTGGGACCTTTCTCTCCAGCAGCAGTATAGAGGATGTTCTTTATACCCTGTCCTGTCTGTACTGGCCCTAAGGCCACGGCATGGGCTATCTCCTGTTTAATCTGTTCAAAAGCCTGCTGCTGCTCGGGGCCCCATGTAAACTCATTCTTCATTCCCGTTACATGATAAAAGGGGCTTAGAATGAAGCTATAGTTTGGAACATGCATTCTCCAAAAGCCCACTACACCCAGAAAAGATTGTGTCTCTCTCTTATTAGTGGGTGGAGACACAGCAGTGATTTTGTTGATCACATCTGTCGGGATGTGACGACGGCCATCTTGCCACTTTATCCCTAGGAACTGAATCTCCTGAGCAGGTCCTTTCACTTTGCTTCGCTTAATAGCAAAACCAGCACGCAGAAGAATCTGGATTATTAGCTCTCCCTTTGTGAAGACTTCTTCCGCTGAATCGCCCCACACAGCGATATCATCAATGTATTGCAGGTGCTCAGGAGCACTGCCCTGTTCCAATACAGTTTGGATCAACCCATGGCAAATGGTCGGGCTGTGTTTCCACCCCTGGGGCAAACGGTTCCAAGTATACTGAACGCCCCTCCAGGTGAAAGCAAACTGTGGCCTACATTCTTTGGCCAAAGGAATGGAGAAAAAAGCATTAGCAATATTAATGGTGGCATGCCGTTTGGCTGCTTTAGACTCCAGTTCCTACTGGAGTTCTAACATGGCCGGCACAGCAGCACTCAGTGGGGGTGTGACTTCATTCAGGCCACAGCAGTCCACTGTCAGCCTCCATTCTCCACTGGCTTTACGCACTGGACATATGGGGCTGTTAAAAGGCGAGTGAGTTTTGCTGATCACTCCCTGACTCTCTAGCTGATGAATCAACTTATGAATAGGGAGCATGGAATCCCTATTGGTGCGATACTGCCGTCTGTGCACTGTTTTTGTAGCAATTGGTACCTGTTGCTCTTTCACTCGTAGCAACCCCACAATAGACGGATCTTCTGATAGGCCAGGCAAAACAGACAGCTGCTTAATGTTGTCTGTGTCTACAGCAGCTATTCCAAAGGCCCATCGATACCCCTTAGGATCCTTGAAATATCCCCTTCTGAGATAATCAGTACCTAGTATATATACATGGAGCCCCTGGACCAGCCACAGTAGGGTGTCTTTGCCAGTCCTTACCAGTGAGGCTTGAACCTCAGCTCGGAAACTCTCTCTCTCCCCAGAATAGTATTAAGTAGGGCGCGGTAAGCACAAGCCAAACCCCAAATAAATTGTACCTCCTTAGATTTATGTAAGCCGCACCGTCCCTGACTCAAATACTGGCTTAGTTTCTCAGGATCCCATAGGTGTTCAAGAGTGAAATCCCATGACATTGCGGGTCCCCATGCTTCTTAGATTTTTCCTAAACCTCTCCATATTCCCTGCCAGTCAGCATTCTCTGGTTTTGGAGGAGACTCCTTCTGCTTACAACGCCTGTATAAGAATACATTCAGGGAGATTGATTACATGAGCAGGGCTACGGCCACAAACATGAGCATTAACTGACTACTCAAAAAACGTTTGACAAACCGAGAGGAAATCCTGGAAACTGGTCTGAACATCATGTTGTTTATAAAATTAGCCATTCCATCTGGGAAGTAAATGTCAAAATTCATATCATGCCACATTGCCTATAGGTACCAATATAGGTACCATACAGGTATCATCATAGGTACCATGAGTGCCCTTAGGTAGTTATATATGAACACAATTCCACAAGTAATTATGACACTGATGATTGGCCAGTAGGTTGTGAGTAACACCATAGCTTTTAATCCTTTACACTGCGCCCCAACGAAAAAGAATGGGTTCATTGCTGGTGTCTGCTAAAAAGAGGTTAATGAATTGAAGCTAACAAGAGGAGGGGAACAAAAAAAGAAAAAAGAAGCACTACACAGACCAAGCAGTGCTCAAAGTTTACAAATATTCCAGAATACTGGCAGTATGCCTGGTCTTTCAAGATCAAGTTTTCCAGCACAAAAACTTGAACTACTGATAATGCTCCCTAACAAAGCTCTCTAAGAGCATAGAAGGAGATTCATTCTAAAAGCTAAAAAGGAGCTATGCCTGCATTCTCCACCAAAATCTGTCACGGCGTTAACTAGATCGATCTATGCCCGTGACAGGGGGCAATAGGCCCCTGACATCCCAGCACCCCTCCCGGCCCCACAAAATGGGAAGGAAGGAGGGGAAAAAAAAAACAAACAGTGGCAAGAATCTATGGAGGAAAACTTATTTTACTAACTATGACATTGGAAATGCAAAATAACACAATATAATAAGATCTAATTGAAATTGAGACTAATAAATCAAATAAGATAGGAGAGAGAGAGAGTTCCCGAGACTGAGTTAAACCTGAAAAGCTTGGAACGCCTAGAGAAAAGCACCTTCCAGCACCCACTTCCAGGCAGTAAGAGACCACCCCCCACCCCGGAAGGGTCAGATCCCATGACTTCCGTCATATACAGGGATAGGTACATGGAGCTGGAGCATCAACACTTTAGTTCCAGTACACTACATGATGTTTTGATGTGGAATACTGAAAATAAAAAAACTTATAACCATGACAGATAGTGAGGGGGATGAAGGCCATGCCAATAAGGTTTGAGAACCCAGAGACATCTGGCAGAGAGGTGATTAGATGTGCACAGGGCAAGAAGAAACCAGTTTGGGGGGATGCCCCCCCGAAAGGTCAGAAGTTTACAGCAAGAAAGATCAGAAGCCTTTGCAAGGAAGACAACAAATCTTCATCCCACGATCCATTACGCATGCGCAAGAGGGGAGGGTCTACATGCTAATGAACTCTCGGGGGTGTAATGAATATGTATCCGAATTGCAGGAAAACTATTGATTATGTATTAGTTTGGCCTATATTTGTAGCACGATTTTTCCAGACGGTGCGCAAGTTCGGTGGATCTATCCCCCTTGCACCCAGTGTATGCGCACTGCTGAAGAAACCATACCTGCTTTGTAATCTTACTTGGGTTACAGTTTGATTCTGCTCATCAATACTGATAACCAAAAATCATAAAACCATGACACCAGTGTAAAGACTTGTTAAGGCTTGATTTGTGGGAATATTCCACCTTGCACCCTGTGCAGGATGAATCAATATCTCCTCTCTAAACACCTGTCTTTTTGTAGGTGTTTTGGGAGATTTAAAATTGACAATAATATCATTAAGATGACTGGCAAGGCACTGCACACTATGGCCCTCTCAGCCCCTTCCCAGACTGCAGGGGGGACAAAAGCACATTTCAGCCTTATTTTCACAGAATCATAGTGGCTGGAAGGTACCTCTGGAGATCATCTAGTTCTAGCCCCCTGCTAAACCAGGTTCCCTACAGCAGGTTGCCCAAGAAAGCATCCAGACAGGTCTTGATTATCTCCAGAGATGGAGGCTCCACAACCTCGCTGGACAGCTTGTTCCAGTGCTTTGTCACCCTCAAAGTAAAGCTGTTCTTCCTCATGCTCATATGGAACTTTCTGTGTTCCAGTTTGTGCCCATTGTCCCTTTTCCTGTCATTGGGCACCACCAAAAAGAGCCTGGTCCTATTCTCTTGACTCCCGCTCATTAGATATTTGTGTTTATAAGATTCCTTATCAGCTTTCTTTTCTCGAGGCTGAATAGTCCCAGGTTTCTCAGCCTTTCCTCATAAGGAAGATGCTCCAGGCTCCTCATAATCTTTGTGGCCCTCTGCTGGACTCTTTCTGGAAGTTCCCTGTCTTTCTTGAACTGAGGAGCCCAGAACTGGACACAGTACTCCAGATGTGGCCACACCAGGGCAGAGTAGAGGGGGAGGATCACCTCCCTCGACCTGCTGGCCACACTCATTTTAATGCACTCCAGGATACCATTGGCCTTCTTGGACACAAGGGCACACTGCTGGCTCATAACCAACCTGTTGTTACAAGACAGGGACAGAAAACCCCACAACTATCAAAAAAGAAAAGAAACCCACAGACACTCCTTCCAACTCCTCCACCCCTTCTTCCCATTTAGAACCATTTCAAGGGCACCAGCCACCACAGGAAGAGCAACGAGGAAGCAGTTCCAGGTTGTGTTCTGTCCCGTGTACAGGGTGGGGCCTCACCAGTAACAGGGGCGGAGCGTGGTACTCCATTTTGTGGGGAGAGTGCAGGGCGGCAGCGATCTCCTGCCCGTTTCAGTCTTGCATGCAACCGCTGTTACTAACAGTATGTTTTCTGCCCGCTTGGCTGCTGCCTTTGCTCGCTCCGTACCACGGCAAGACAGACTGGTGAGTGAACCTTTTCCTTTATGTAGCAGGCGGGTCAGGGTAAGGAGCCGCCGCCGCCGCCGCCGCCGCCGCTGCTGTCGCCGTCGCCATCGCCATCGCCATCGCCGCCATCGCCATCTTGGGGACCGTAGCGATATAGATGGGCTGCGGCCTCCTCTGCCTGGCCTGTGCTAGGCTGGCCATACTCCCCCTGATGGTCTGCTACCGAATTGGGGCTGGATGTGCTTGGGAGCTGATCTTAGCACTGCGGGGCGCGTCTTTGGGGGGGGGGGAAGGCTAGGGGACGACATGCCCTTTTTCCAAAAATTAAAATTGGTTAAAGGGCTGGAAGGCTGCTAGATAGGAGTGAGACCGGGAGGTTTGGGCACAGAAGTCGTGCCCGGCAGTGCTAGTTAGGATGCAGAGATCTGTCAGAGCTGGCTCCCAACAACCAGTGTCCTTTGTGAAGGTGAACATGGTCAGGATTTCAGAGAAATCGTATTAACCCTGCATTGGGAGCTTTAGGATATGGTGTTATGATAATTCTTTAATGCATTAATTCTTTATTTTCACAGACTTCTATTTTGTGTAATTGCATGTATTTTAGCCATCTTTCAGAAACATTGTAGTTAAACTTTCCTTGTAAAGGCCAACCCTCAGAAGACATAACCTTGTTTTTTTCCCTTGTGCAGATGCCTAAGGATTGCACTGATTTATTTATGCCCCAAGCTTTTGATGTTTTGAGCAGTGGTGGTGAATGAGGGGAGGCGATGCTCTGAGAGCTGCTGTGGTGGTTGACAGTACAATGCAAAGGCTATGCAGAAAAATGCAGCAAGTAATTTAGAGCAAACTTTCATTATCTTTCCTTGCTTAAAAATGCTGTGTTTGCTTTCATAACTGTAACTTGTAAATGCACTGCTTTGGAGCTCAACTCAAAATGGAACTGCATTTAATATCTTAGCCCTTACTAAGAAATTTTAATGTAGTCTCTCTTTAAAGTATTGTGTTCTGTGATTGAGGAAATTTCACTGTTATTGAAACAACTAATTATTTTAGATTTCCAGAAATACCTTGGGTGTAGCGTCTGTTGCTTCAAGAAACATCCATGCCTCCAAATCACATTTTCAGAGAACTGGTGAGTCTGAGGAAAGGTCTTTATTATGAGAATGTTGTTTAAGAACTTGATCAGTCAGACAGGGTAATTTGGAGTGTGTGGTGTGTGTCAGCTGATAAAACACTTGAGGATGTTTATGTACTGTGTTGTAAAGTGAAATATCAATTATGGGGTCACATTGAGGAGATGTCACTAATAATTGTTCAAAGTATGCCCGAACTAATGGAGTGGTGACATATCATCTGGCTTATTCAGCTTATTTACCTCACAAAGATCCAGTTCGATCTTTAAGTTCTGCGGAATTATCTGAAAAAATGCCTTGAATTTCAATTTCCCGCCTGCTTTGTAACAATATTAGGAAATGGATGACTTTCTCAGGCCTGCTCAAGTTTGACCTTGATTCTTGGTTATAACTCTTGTGCTGACCGCACAAAACAAGGCCACAGCAATGCGTAGCTGTGTTTGGATGTGGCTTACATACAGTTTTTGACACGGTTTAGACTGACTAAAGGTATTATTAGGAAATAAGTTTCTCTACATTGCTTTTTGTATCTTAGCTAAAGAAATAAACAGCTGTAGGCATACTGCCTAATTGAAGGAAGATAGAGAATATGCTTTTATAGCCTATATTAAACAACATGCTTCTTAAACACATTAAGTGCTTTTAAAATATACTTGGTTATTGGATTACCAATGAATTGACGATGTTTTGATGTGCCTACTCTAAGTAAATTCTCTCCCTGCAGAGCTGGTGTGTCTACTCTCTTAGTGAAGTCTGATCTATTTAGAATAACGATTGTTCAGGGAGAGGGATTGCTAAGACTGTAGGATGTACTGAAGGAAAATAACTAAACTAAACATCCATCACTGTATTTACTGAAGCTGGCTCAGTAATGAATTGAAGCTGCTTTCTTTGGCTGCAAACACAGAATCTGCTACTTAGCTTATACATTTGTATGTAAGGAAGAGTACTGCTTGCTAGATATTGTTTACTTGAGAATGGTTACTTTAGCTTGTGAAATCAAGACAAGCTTACTGAATTCATAATGCACCTTAATTCACTAAATCTGGTTTGAAATATCTTCTAGGCACTGCTGAGGTTTCCTCTATTCTTGAGGAACGCATTTTGGGAGCCGACACCTCTGCTGAACTTGAGGAAACTGGCCGTGTGCTCTCAATTGGTGATGGTATTGCCCGTGTATATGGCCTAAGAAATGTCCAAGCAGAAGAAATGGTAGAGTTTTCTTCTGGGCTGAAGGTTAGCTTTCACTAAAGCAGTTCATCTATCCTAGAAGTGAAAAGATGATTTTCATAAGGAGAATCTGATACTGTGCTTGGAATTACTCATATAGAGCTTTTATACGCTACATTGTAACTTAAATATGTAGTACGTTGAAATAATACTGCAAAAAGTAAATATTCTGTGAACTTGTAATGCTTTGTTTTTTGGTATTGTTACCTTTCTTTTGGCCAATACTTGAGTTTTGTTTTTCTTTCTCTAGGAAGTAAAGAGCTAATCTAGCATTGGTTTTTGTTTTCTTTAGTTTCAGGCAGGCTTTTCTGATTACTGTTGAAGAATAGGCACTGTGATTCAATGTACTGTGGAATTTGCTGACTTCTAACAGCCTTAAGGGTAAACTAAAGTTAGAAAGGTGACTGTTTCTTGGGAGTACTGCAGCATCTCTTCCAACATTTTTTTAATTCTGTAATTTACCTTTAACAGATAAGCCAATTCTTCTTTCTTGTTGAATTCTTAGGCAAGTTAAGTGTATTTGAACCCTTTCTGTTTTTCTTAGGGGGGAGGGACAACTAATTACGTAGTAAATTAAGGACTTAGGCAGGTTTTATCACTAGCATAGAAGAAGATGCATATGATGGATGTAAGCAGAATATTAGTGATTGTTCCAAATAAGACTGAAACTGCCAGCATCCCATATTAATCACATCAATATTAAACTATCAAGAGTTCAACGTAGATGTTAGTATTGTTTTTCTCATGATAGTATGATCTTTGTCCTAGGGAATGTCCTTGAACTTGGAGCCCGACAACGTTGGTGTTGTTGTGTTTGGTAATGACAGACTGATCAAGGAAGGGGATGTTGTGAAGAGAACTGGTGCTATCGTGGACGTTCCAGTGGGAGAAGAGCTGCTGGGCCGTGTTGTAGATGCCCTGGGCAATCCAATTGATGGGAAGGTAAGTGTAACAAAGCCTAATAATGCTAAATGTTAAGCTTGCTTCTGTGTGATACAGACTGCAACGTGCTTTTCCTCTCTTTTAAGAGTTCTTTTACATCTAAGACACGTAGAAGAGTTGGCTTAAAGGCCCCTGGCATCATTCCCAGAATCTCTGTGAGGGAACCTATGCAGACTGGTATTAAGGCTGTGGACAGCTTGGTGCCCATTGGTCGTGGCCAGCGTGAACTGATCATCGGTGACAGGCAGACTGGGTAAGTTAAATGCTCAGACTAAAAAAAATATGTTTTCATAAACAGACTTGTGTACAGCATGCTCTGCTCTACAAAGCTGAACACAGATGTATGGAGGCTGGGATAAAAATGTGCAGCTTAACTTTACCTGCGTTATACAGGAAAACTTCAATTGCAATTGACACAATAATCAACCAAAAGCGATTTAACGATGGAGTAGATGAGAAAAAGAAGTTGTACTGTATCTATGTTGCTATTGGCCAGAAGAGATCTACTGTTGCTCAGTTGGTGAAGAGGCTCACTGATGCAGGTATGGACAATGACGTTCTGTTCTTATAACGCTGAATGCTACCATGAACTCCTCTAATTGGAAATATAAACAGCTCTTTTCTTATTGGATGAGAACACCACTTGCTTTTGTGAGCAGGAAGTCTTTCCAGTTCTTTGGGGGGGCGGGCAGCCACCTTTTCAATACAGTGTATTAGAGAACTAGAACAAGACCCCAAAACTATTGAACTGCTTCTCTGGGAAACGTGGAGTTACTTCCCATATTTTTTTCAGAGTTCAGAGAATTTCTTCTTGAGAGCCAGGCAGACCCAATTTTATAAGCTGTGGCCCACAAGTATTTATAGACTGGGCATTTGCTTCATGTGCACGCAAGTCAGTGTGAATGGCAATTTAAAGTTTAGCAAACAGCCTTTACTGCCGAAACATGGGTTATGTTACTGTTTTCCAATAAATGTTATTGTGTGTCTAACAAAAAAGCTGTAACAGAGCTTAAGAGAAATTAAGTACCTTACCTTTTGCCTGCTGGTCAAGCAGAATTGTACTTTGAAGGAAAAATAAGATATTTTAGTGACAACTTGTCTTGGACTATGAAGCATTGTAGTATCTCCTTGCAGAAGCTAAGAAATCAGACCACTGGGGCTCTGAGTGACTTCCAGAGCCCAAGTGTGTCCTAGTCAAAGTTTAAACCTAATTTTAAATGAAAAATAAGTCTGCAAGTGCTAGATGATAGCTGCCATAAGCTTACTCTTGAAACTTCTTGAGTTAGTCAAGCTAACTGATATGTTAGTATAGTGTTCTTTCTTGTAACAATGTAGTGATGCTGCCTGGCTTTACTTCAACAACTAGTACTTAACATGCATGCTGCATTTGTTGGTTATTGACGTGATAACATAATGTACTTATGGTGGTGTGTCTCACTAATTCTCTCCAGATGCCATGAAGTACACAATTGTGGTGTCTGCCACAGCATCTGATGCTGCACCCCTTCAGTATCTGGCTCCCTACTCAGGCTGCTCCATGGGGGAATACTTCAGAGACAATGGAAAACATGCATTGATCATCTACGATGACTTATCCAAACAGGTCAGGAATCATTGCTCACAGACATCAGTCTGGCATTGGTGCTTATAGCTGTATGATCACCCTAAGTTTAAAAAAAAAAAAAAAAACAAAAAAACAAGATTTTAAAAGAACTACTGAAATCTGAGAGACTTCTCTATGCTACTGCACAGGCTGTTGCCTATCGTCAGATGTCTCTGCTGCTGCGCCGTCCACCTGGCCGTGAAGCCTACCCTGGTGATGTGTTCTACCTGCACTCTCGCCTGCTGGAGAGAGCAGCTAAAATGAACGATTCCTTTGGAGGAGGCTCTCTGACTGCTTTGCCTGTCATTGAAACACAGGCTGGTGATGTGTCTGCTTACATTCCAACCAATGTCATATCCATCACTGATGGACAGGTAGGACAACTTATATACCAGTATAGAATCATAGAATGGCCTAGCTTGAAAAGGACCATAATGATCATCTAGTTTCAACCCCCCTGCTATGTGCAAGGTTACCAACCACTAGACCAGGCTGCCCAGAGCCACCTCCAGCCTGGCTTTGAATGGCTCCAGGGATGGGGCATCCACAACCTCCTTGGGCAGCCTGTTCCAGTGCGTCACCACCTTCTGAGTGAAAAACTTCCTCCTAATATCTAACCTAAACCTCTTGTCTCAGTTTAAAACCATTCCCCCTTGTCCTATCACTATCTACCCTTGTAAACAGACGTACCCCCTCCTGTTTACATATTCCCTTCAAGTATTGGAAGGGCACAATGAGGTCTCCCTCGGAGCCTTCTCTTCTCCAAGCTAAACAAGCCCAGTTCCCCCAACCTTTCTTCATAGGAAAGGTGCTCCAGCCCTCTGATACTCTTAGTGGCCCTCCTCTGGACCCGCTCCAAGAGCCCCACGTTCTTCCTGTAATGGAGGCCCCAGGCCTGGACAAAGTACTCCAGATGGGGCCTCACAAGAGCTGAGTAGAGGGGGACAATCACCTCCCTCTCCCTACTGGCCACCCCTTTTTTAATGCAGCCCAGAAGACAGTTGGCCTTCTGGGCTGCAAGTACGCACTGCTGGCTCATGTCCAGCTTCTCATCCACCAGGACCCCCAAGTCCTTCTCCACAAGGCTGCTCTCAAGGAGATCTTCCCTCAGTTTGTATAAATACCTGGGATTGCCCCAACCAAGTGCAGCACCCTGCACTTGGCCTTATTGAACCTCATTAGTTTCTCATGGGCCCGCTTCTCCAGCCTGTCCTGGTCCTTTTGGATGGCTTCCCTTCCCTCCAATGTATCATCTGCACCACTCAGCTTGGTGTCATTCGCAAACTTGCTGAGGGTGCACTCGATACCATCATCTGTGTCACTGATGAAGCTGTTGAAGAGCACCCCGATGGACACTGCTTGTGACCGGCCTCCACCCTGACACAGAACCATTAATCACAACCCTTTGTCTGTGTCCAGCCAACCAATTCTTAATCCACCAAGCAGTCCATCCTTCAAATCCACATCTCTCCAATTTCAGGAGAAAAATGTGGCGAGGGACCATGTCAAAGGCTTTGAGGAAGTCCAGGAAGATGACATGGGAAGCCTGACCACCAGTGAAGACTGAGGCAAAGCACTTGTTGAGTACCACAGCTTTTTCTATGTCTGAGGAAGCCAGCTCCCCATTACCTTTCATCAGAGGGGGAACACTCTCGTTGGCCTGTCTCATCCTGCCTACGTACCTGTAGAATCCTTTCTTGTTATCTTTCACATCCCTTGCCAAGTTCAACTTGATCTGTACCTTGTCTTTCCTAATCCTCTCTCTACACATGCAGGCAACAGCCCTGCATTCCTCCCAGGCTACACAACCCTGCTTCCACTTCCTGTACATTTTCCTCTTTTTCCTCAATTTAAGCTGCAGGTCCTTGCTCAGGTGCATCAGGCACCTGCCTCCCCTGCGCAATGACTTCTGCTGGGGGAGGGAGAGCCATTGTGCTCTCAGAAGGGTGTCCTTAAAAGATCTGCCAGCTCTGTTCTGTTCCGTTCCCGTGTCCTTAAGGAGATCACAGAATCACAGAATGGCCACGGTTGGAAGGGACCTCAAGGATCACCAAGCTCCAACCCCCCTGCCACATGCAGGGCCACCAACTTCCACATTCAACATGAGACCAAGCTGCTCAGGGCCCCATCCAATCTGGCCTTGAACGCTTCCAGGGACGGGGCATCCACAACCTCTCTGGACAGCCTGTTCCAGCACCTCACCACTCTCTCTGTCAAGAACTTCCCCCTGACATCCAACCTAAATCTCCCCTCCCTCAACTTAAAACCATTTCCCCGTGTCCTGCAGTCATCAACCCTTTGAAAGAGTTGATTCCCCTCCTGTTTGTAGGCTTCCTTTAGGTACCAAAAAGCTGTAATTAGGTCACCCAGCAGCCTTCTTTTCTCCAGGCTGAACAAGCCCAGCTGCCTCAGCCTGTCCTCATAGGGGAGGTGCTCCAGTCCCCTGATCATCTTTGTGGCCCTCCTCTGGACCCTCTCCAACAGCTCCCTGTCTTTCTTGTACTGGGGGCTCCAGAGCTGGACGCAGTACTCCAGATGGGGCCTCACAAGAGCAGGGTAGAGGGGGACAATCACACCTCCCTGTCCCTGCTGGCCACCCCTCTTTTGATGGAGACCAGGATACCGTTTGCCTTCTGAGCTGCAAGGGCACATTGCTGGCTCATGTTAAGTTTTTCATCTATCAAGACCCCCACGTCCTTCTCCACAGGGCTGCTCTCAAGGACCACTCCTTCCAGTCTGTATGGATACCTGGGATTCCTCCAGCCCAAGTGCAAAACTCTGCACTTTGCTGTGTTGAACCTCATTAGGTTTGCCTGGGCCCACCTTTCAAGCCTGTGGAGGTCCCTCTGAATAGCATCCCTTCCTACCACTGTGTCAACTGCACCACTCAGCTTGGTATCGCCAGCAAACTTGCTGAGGGTGCACTCGATTCCATCATCGATGTCATTGATAAAGATGTTCAAGAGCACCAGACCCAAGACAGACCCCTGGGGGACGCCGCTTGTTACCTGCCTCCACCTGGACATAGAACCATTAATCACCACCCTCTGTCTGCAGCCTTTCAACCAGTTTCTTATCTATCACGTGGTCCACCCATCAAATCCACATCCCTCCAATTCAGAGATAAGGATGTGGTGGGGGACCAGGTCAAAGGCCTTGCTCAAGTCCAGGTAAATGACATCGGTCGCCTTCCCAGTGCCATCACTCCATCATAGAAGGCCACCAGTTTGGTTAGGCATGACCTTCCCCTGGTGAAGCCATGCTGGCTGTCTGAGATCACACGCTCATTCCTCATGTGATCAAACATGTCATCCAGGAGGATCTGTTCCGTGATCTTTCCAGGTACAGAGGTGAGACTCACCGGCCTGTAGTTCCCGGGGTCCTCCTTGCTCCCTTTCTTGTAAACGGGAGTGACATGGCCCTTCCTCCAGTCATCCGGGAGATCCCATCCAGCAGTTCCTTCAGCAGCTGGAAGTTTGTTCTCCTGAAGTCCTGACTCTGCTTTTTGCCAGGCTTGCATTCCTCCAGATCACAAAGTCCACCAGGGCATGGTCACTACAGCCCAGGCTATCTCCAATCTTAACCTCCTTAATGCTCTCCTCTGCATTAGCGAGCACCAGGTCCAGTAGGGCTTCATCTCGGGTCAGTCCATCTAATACCTGGACCAGGAAGTTATCCTCAACAGACTGCAGGAATCTCCCAGATTGTCTGCCACTCACTGTGCTGCTATCCCAGCAGATTTCTGGGTGGTTGAAATCCCCCATCAAGACAAGAGCCTGTGAGTGCAATGCTTCCTGTAGCTGAAGTAAGAAGGCCTCGTCAACAGGCTCCCCCGACCAGGTGGCCTATAACAGACCCCAACCACTAGATGCCCTTTACTGGACCAATCCTTGATTTTAACCCACAAGGTCTCAACCTGGTCATAGCTGTTTCTCAGACACAGCTCTTCACGATCTATTCACTTCCTAATGTAGAGGGCAACTCCCCCACCCCTCCTACCCTGTCTATCCCTTCTGAAAAGCCTGTAGCTCTCTATCAGAGTATTCCAAGCACAGGGTCCTAATTCTGATTTTTGCCAGGCAAAATCCTGGAACAAATTTTCAGTCCTGGATCAAATTTTCACCCCCCCCCATACATGCTTTCCATCTGATCTGATTGCACTGGAAGGGTGCACTTCAAGACAGGCAGGTACACCCAAGTGGGGCTAAGACAGAAACAGAGCAGTACAAAGTAGCTGGGGTCAAATCACCCAGGACAGCACACAGTTATCACCATCAGTGCTGTGACAGCCACACATCAGAACTATGGCACTGCTTGGCACCACCTGCACGTGGGAGTCAGTTACAGCAGTGCTGACAAGGATGTGTCACTGGAAACAGCGTAGTGAATACTTCCACCAAAAGAGGGCCTAAATCCCACAGTCCTTACTAGGAATCACCATGACCCACACACTGTTTCTCTGCTTTACAGCACCATGCATCCCAGCTACACGTAGCACCATGATCTTGTACCTCATGTAAGCCCCACTCACTGTATCAACCAAGAAGTCAGGAACAGAATAGATGCTGAGGTATATAACCTCCCCCCCAAACCATCCACAATTGCAAAGAGTTTATTTTGACAAAACTGGAGTGAACCACAGAGGAAGGCATTTAAATCTCTAAATGTAGTGTCCTGAGATACAAGGATAATCATTTCCTAAAGCCAGGCACCAGTAGCATGACTTACCATTTCTAAGAAATACCCCAGCATAGCACTAGACTGCTAGAGAAGACTACGTTGAGGCCTATTTAGCTACCACCCATGCCAAGCGAGCATAAACAGCTTCCACAGTTGTATGCCTTCTTCTCACATCAGTTATCTAGTGAAAAAGATAAAAGCTTTCAAGAACAAGCTTCAGTTGTCACGATGGAAACTAAAACTGCAGTCAGCCACAAAATCCTACTGCTAGCTTTTATATTTGATCCACCCAACACTTAAATGCCCCCTGATTTTTCATAGTCCCTTTAGCAAGCATGCATCCAGATAAGTTTAACTCTCTAGTCATGCAGACGTGTATTGTTAAAGTAGCTAGCCAGAAAGGCAGTAATTTAGAATAGAATATGCAAGTCTTTTTACATGGCAACTTTTATTCTCAGAGAGATATGTACATTTAAGTCACACATACTTTTAGGTCTTAGATGGAACTGGAGCATGTAACCACAAGAACAGCCTGGTCTGTTTGAACAGATGAGCTTATGCCTCAAAAGTAGACAGGAAGTTTGTGACTATTTCCTTCAACTTAGCTTCTGTCTGGTCAGAGATCTTCCCTTCAGTCCTGTCAAAAGAGAGTTTAGTTAAACTTCTAACACAGGAATAAGTGCAGTCAATTCCTAAGGAGAAAAAAAAAAAACAAACACTAAAAAACCAACCCACACAATTTTACTAACATAACATCCCTTCTCCTCAAGAAGAGATCGCTCTGTTTAAGAACTAAGCTTTGTCAACAAATACTCTCAAAACAGAACCTTGCTGAACTAGGTACAGCTATCTTCAATATAGATATGCCCCAGAGAGAGAATATGATAAGACTCGAGACAAAGCAAAGCTAGAATAAGCTCATGGCAGGATGAAGAAAATACTCAAATCCCAACTGTCAGCTCAGTAAAACAAGGCAGTAGGCAGCACTTAATCTACAGTATTAAAGCTATCAAAAATGTGAGATCTGACTACGTGAAGCATTTTCAATATCAGCTTACAGGATAGGCATGCAAGTAGGTTCATCTAGCACCAGCTGGGTTTCTGAAGTGAAAGCTGCACACAAGATACTGAGCTCTGGATAACAGTGCAAGGACAGCAGGCAGGCTGATTTAACCTCCAGTTAGAGGCAGCATAAGGCATGATGTTCTAGGATACATTAACTTAACGGTTCAGCAATCATTTCCTGTGCTACAGCTCTCAGGTCAGTACTCTTAGGATGTAGTAAAATAACAATGTCATACCTGATTGTGGAGAGGAGGGCCTCATGCTGGCTCAGTACATGAGCTAGGAAAGCACTCTCAAATTTAGTGATTTTGCTGGGCTCCAGCTTGTCTAAGTGACCTCTTACACCAGCATAGATGACTGCAACCTGTTCCTCAATAGCCATGGGAACTGCATGAAAGAAAATATTCATATTATCAGCACCTCTTCTATCAGCATACATCAGAATTAGAGTCCTCCTCTGAAATCAACTGCATGCATGCAACACAACTCAAGCCTGTGTTTACAATATACGAAGAACATATTGCTGCCACAAAAGACCAACACAAGAAACGAATGCAGACACACCATATCCAAGACACTCACCATACTGTCCTTGTTTCAGGAGCTCTGTCAGACGCACACCACGATTCAGCAGTTGTTGTGTGGCAGCATCCAAATCAGACCCAAACTGAGCAAAGGCAGCTACTTCACAGTACTGAGCCAACTCCAGCTTCATAGTACCTGCCACCTACAAGATCCAATCATGGGATTCATCCCACCATGTTTCCATAATAGCAATTACACCATTCTTTCCGAATTGCACTACAGTTTCTAACTCCTCTTGTTTACTTCCCATGCTGTGTGTATTGGTATAGAAACACTTCAGCTTGGCTATTGACTGCGTTGCTTTCTCAGATGAGCCCTCCCTAATACCTCCCAAACAAGTCTGTGGTTTTCCCCTACTGCCTCCTTAGGTGACAGCATTCCCACAGTCTTTTCTGTCACCCAGTACACCTCCTTCCCCATCATATCCAGTTTAGAGCCCTACTATCCAGCCCAGACAGCTAGCTCCCAAGAATATTTCTACCCCTTCTAGGCAGT
The DNA here is from genome assembly GCA_035772895.1 of Perdix hodgsoniae. Taxonomy (NCBI): domain Eukaryota; kingdom Metazoa; phylum Chordata; class Aves; order Galliformes; family Phasianidae; genus Perdix; species Perdix hodgsoniae. The sequence goes on along the minus strand of JAPSGF010000253.1, from coordinate 127,111 downwards.
TGCCTCCTATCCACCATCAGCATTCCCCTTTTCTCAACGCTGCGTCCCAAACCACAATACCCAAAGCCTCAAGTACAATATCATTCGCAAAGCCATTCATTCAGCATGTCTGTCCTTTTCCTTTTGTCTGGATCCCAGTCACCATCTGAGTGGACAAAGGAGAACACTACTTGCACTCCTGATCTCTTCAGCAGTTTTCCCAGAGCCCTAAAGTCTCTTTTAATCACTTGGGAACTTCTTTTGCCTACCTCTTCGCTTCCAATGTGGGAAACTAGTAAAGGATAATAATCAGAGGACTTGACCAGGCAAATGATATTCCTAACAGCATCTCTAACATGGGCTACAGGCAAGCAACACACCTCCCTGCAGGACAGGTCCAAGCAACACATCAGGCACTTGGTTCCCCTCAGAAGGGAGTTCCTCTGATGACAGCCCTTCTGCTTTTTTCCCTGATCAACATTGTAGTGATACACAGGGGCAATCTGACTAGCACCAGACAACCTCTCTTATGGGGATGGACCTATACCCATAGAGCAATTAGACACACATCAATACAATAGGAAAAAGTGTTTCACCAGAGATGTAATAACAGAAGGATCAGCACAATACAAAGGTGCTATAAAGGAAGAGAAGAAAATTGCTTACTTGTATCAGAAGATTCTAGGATCACAACAGAAAGCCTCACCAATGAGAGATCTCGAGAAAGCAATCCTTTCCTACTGGCAGTCAGCCCTTAAATGGGGTCTAAGAAAGGTAGAACCAGGCTCCACCCCTTCAGGTCACACGGGTGAATTGCCTTCACCTGTGCTCCCAGGGCTGACCAGGTCCTTTCCCTAGGTGATCAATCAGTGGTTCAGGCCGACTCAACATTTCTGATACAACCCACATCCACATTCTCCTGTTTCTCCAGCTCCAGAGCCTCATACCTGTTATGTAAGACACCTGGGAAGGTGGGACAGGCTGAGAGGCAGTCCGCTTGCTGCCCTGAACCTAGACTTCTTTCCATCCTTTCTTGTCTCTGAGGTCACTCCCTCCCATCTGACTATGAGAGGGTAGATGATTCCCTACTGCTTGAAGAGCATCTCCCTGCACCCTTCCTGTAGGGATGGCAGACTGTGACTCTACCAATCAATCTCCCTCTCACAATCTCAGATACTCCTCAACCTTTCTACTTCTTCCTTTAGCTCCACCACCATGCTGAGCAGCTCATCCAAGTGCTCGCATCTCATGCAGGTGGAACTCCTGCCACCCTCCCCTGGCCACAGCAGGCTCAGGCACTCCTTGCAGCTAGAGACCCGAACAGCCACATTTCTGGGCAGGCCTTCTGTACTTCTGCATAATTCACTGACAGATGTCTAATGGATGCTTGTAGGCTTCTGTCTGAGATAATGAAACAATTTTATCCTTCAGATTTTCTTGGAAACTGAGCTGTTCTACAAAGGTATCCGTCCAGCCATCAACGTTGGTCTGTCTGTGTCCCGTGTAGGTTCTGCTGCGCAGACCAGGGCAATGAAACAGGTAAGCATGAAACTACTACTCCTTAACTCATCAGAGATGAGTAGCATGGAGGCAGTATGACCAGTTTCAGCCATTTATAAAAAGAATACAGTGGGAATTAAGCCTAGGATTCCTTGGCATTATGAAATAAGAACCAACTTATGGGATTTCCTTGATATTTTCATTGCCTGCTGGCAGGAAGCACGGGGTAGAGAGTGAGAAGACTGCATGAAGATGCTTGGCTGTTAAGTTTCATTATGCTTGTCTTAGTTTTAGCTGCAGTGGAATTGTTTTCTTCAGAGTGTCTGGTATGATACTATGGACCCCTCAGTACAAGAAATGTTGAGGCCCTGGAGCGTGTTCAGAGAAGGGCAACCAAGCTGGTGAGGGGTCTGGAGCACAAGTCTTATGAGAAGTGGCTGAGGGAACTGAGATTGTTTAGTCTGGAGAAGAGGAGGCTCAGGGGAGACCTTATCACTCTCTACAACTACCTGAAAGGAGGTTGTGGCAGGATGGGGATTGGCCTCTTCTCCTGCATAACTAGCAATAGGATGAGAGGGAATGGCTTCAAGTTGTGCCACAGGAGATTCAGATTGGATATTAGGAAAGATTTCTTCTCCAAAAGAGTGGTTAGGCACTGGTACAGGCTGCCCAGGGAATTGGTTGAGTCACTGTCCCTGGAGGTGTTCAAGAAAAATTTGGATGTTGTACTAAGAGATGTGGTTTAGTGGGGAAATATTGGTGATAGGTGTATGGTTGGACTGGATTATCTTGGAGATCTTTTCCAGCCTTGATGATTCTATAATTATGTTTTTTGGTTCTGGGGGAAAAAAACAATGTTGATAACACACCAATGTTTATAATTCTTGCTAAACAGCATTTTACAGAGCCAAGGCCATTCTCGGCACAGGGCCCAAGGAGCTGGGAGGGAACAGAATTAGGACAGCTGACTTAAACTGGCCAAGGGATGTTCCATACCCTATGACATGAAGCAGAAGGAATTTTGAAAGGAGTGGGAGTACATCTCTGTCTCTTCAGCTGCTCAGGGAGCTAGCTGAACATCACTTAGGGGGATAGGGAACAATCACTTGTGTGTCAATTGTTGTATACATTTATTTAATATATATTAATGTGTGTATATATAGTTATAACTGTTATCCTTTTCCTTTTCTCTATCTTAGTAAATAATTCTTTCTCAACCTATGAGTTCTACTCTGTTTTTTCTGATTCTTTCACCCACCCTGCTGGGAAGGGAGGAATGAGCAAACAACTGTGTGGTGCTTGCCACCTGCTAGGTTAAACCATGACAGTCAATTTGGTGCCCAATGTGAGCCTCAAAGGACTGAGATAACAGCAGATCTGACCACACTGTCTTAACACAGGGCATCATGGTAGTTAGAACGTTGCTAGTTGCAATGTTGAGGTTGGTTGTTTTTTTTTTTTCCCCTCTCCTTTCTTTTCCCCTATTTATAGACCTCTTTGAATGTTCTCATGGCATTATATTACGTAGCTGTTGCATTACTTCTTATCTCTGGGGGTTGGATTAAGGTTTTATTTTACTGTGCGGCCTTGCTTTCTGTTGTGATAAAATTAGCAGCTTAGAAAATTGTTTTGTATGTATTCAGCACTGCAGTCATACTTTGGCTATGGAAATCATATTGTTGATAGTGTTAGTAATTACACACTTTGTCTCCTCAGGGAGCACAGCTATAGAAAAAATATGGGAGGATGCTTTCCAGCAGTCTCTCAGCCTCTCTTTCACGTTTCCTTCTTTACCTAGTGCTCAAGAGCTAGTTACAACAGGTCTTGAAATTTTTGAACACTCATGTGTATAAACAATGAATATACAGATGTTATAATTATGAAATAAAAGAGAGTTTGGCTAAGCAGGTTATTACACTAAGGAAAGAACAGATAGCATACTTACCCTTGCCCTGGGCACACTATAAAACTCCAAAGGAGGGATCTCCAGAAAAAGATCTTTCTCTACTCATAGTCAGCTCTTAAATGGGGTCAGGACAGGTGGAGCTAGACTCCACCCCTTCTGGAAACACAGGTGAATTGCCTTCACCTGTGTTCCTGTGGCTGACTCATTGCTCACCTCAGGTGATCAGTCAGAGGTTCAGGCCGTGACTCAGCAGTTCCCATACACTCCACCCCTTCACGGCATGAGCCAATGATCAGGTTTACTAAAGGGTAAGCTTTTCCTAATACAGAGATCTGCTATATCGCGACATTTATACAATTTCCATTGCAACGCATGTTGGTACAATTCAAGACAAGTGACGATTGGTGAACATTCATATTCTTTTATGCACCAGTGCTCAATGATGTTACTGGAGTCATGTGGTCATGAGGTGCAGGTTCGTCCTATGCTCCATCAGTCTCATGTAGCACTTGGTCTCATGATTAGGGTACTCAATTATAAATGGAGTAATGGGACCAGTTTTATGTTCTTGGTTTCTTATTCAATATTCCCCCTGGCTTACCAGCAATGTTTCTCCAATGAGCCAAAATAGAACCAGGGGGTCTTCTTGGTATCACGTTAGACACCCCTTGTTCCATAACAGCCTCATAGGTAACACTTTCACGACAAACATTTAAACACTCACAAAGACAGTGACAATACTCAGTACAATTTATCCTCAGGATCCTTCCTCTCTCTGCCTCCATCCAGGGCCCAGCCTTCCCTTTGTATTCCTTTACTACGATTTATAACATATTTATTTCCATCATCATCCCAATCTATACATTTCATTTAGATGGAGAAAATACATATGTACAAACAAATAACACAGAAAACAAAAACAACTTCCGCTTCATCCGTCTCTGGCCATTTTTCTCACAGGAGAATGAAATAGTGGATCAGGACTTCACTCTCGCTCTGTAGCTTAGCTACGTCTCACTCTCACCACACTCACACAATACCAGCTTAGTCAAAAAGTAAGTTCAAAATTTCTTAGTTTGTAGTTCTAATTTCCTCAGAGGATATCCCAAATATTCTGATGGTATTAATTCAGATACACGGTACTAAACATTTACAAAAGATGGTAATAGCAATTATACAGCCTATAACTCCTGTTATCACAACCAGGAGAACCCAGATAACCATTTGACAGGATACCCACTATATCCTGTCCCCTTACCCCGCATATGACTTATAAGGTCTGTTTGTGGGTTCTCCCCCAAGGAGCTGCTCACCACAGCCTGCCCACCCCAGCCGGCAACCTACCAAACCTGTGAGCTCACTAACCCAGGGGCAGCACAAACGCTGTACGCAGCATAGGACATCTCCATACGGCTTACAGGGCCCCTCATTCCATACACATACCTGGTCCGACAATGGATGGTCCCTGTCTGCTCCCGCAATGATCAAATGAGGAAGGGGAGTCCTTCCGAGAAATCTCGGGGCATGCCTAAGGTGTCCCTCTTCTCAACTGGTCCTGCACCCAAGCAGAGGGTGTCCCATCCGGGGTGCCAAATTGACGTGCGGAATCAAACTCTGTAACCCAAGTAAGATTACAAAGCAGGTATAGTTTATTCAGTGCTGCGCAGACACCAGGTGACCAGGTGCAGATGTTATAATTAAGAAATAAGAGAGTTTGGCTAAGCAGGTTATTATACCAAAGAAACAACAGAGTGCTTACCCTTGCCCTGGGCACGCAGTAAAATTGCAAACGAGAAATCTTGATGGTACATGCCTGGTTTGCTTTTGGCACCGGATAGGCCTGTAGTAGCCCACTTGCAGTGTCAATGGAGGTCAGGGCATATCTCGCCCCCTCAGACCGAGAAAGGGACCAATGTAATTGACCTGCCATCACTATAGAGGATTGTGTCCTCTAGCAAGATGGGCTGTTGTTTCAGGCAACGATCTCGTTCTCATCTTAGAGCAAGCATCGCAATCTTAGCATGCCTGGACAATGTCAGGTAGCTGTATGGGCAGTCCCCATGCTTTAGCAGCTGCCCACATTGTCTTTTGTCCTGCATGCCGTAGTTTCTGATGTAACCAACGGGCGATGTTCTCAGATGGTGAATTCTCAAGCCATCTAACTCGAGCCAGTGTCAGCCTCATCATTTCCTGGTGACTGTAGGGGCTGATAACCAGAAACATGGTAGACACAAAGTCCTGTGTTTGACTGTATTCCATATGTCTAACTACATCTTTGCCCCAGATTGGTCACGCGTGAGTGTGGTCTCAGCAGAGTGGTCTTAACTATAACTTCAGACATTTGAGTTATCGTCTCTACTGCCTGTAATGCAGAGTAGGCACCCAAGAACTGTTTTTCAGTCACACTGTATCTTTCTTCTTCTCCATGCCAGACCTGAGACCAGAAACCAATGGGGGTCCAAACACAACTCTGGCATTGCCACAGGCCCCTACCAACGCCATCTTGAGTAACGAGAATGTCGATCTCAGCTGGGAGGGTAGAATCAAATATACCCAATGCCTGGGCTTGTTCAACTGCCAGTTCTGCCTATTGGAAAGCATCCTGTACTGTTTCCCCCCAATCCCATAGCCGCCCCTTTTTTGTGAGTCTGTACAGTGACCGCAGCAGCTGCACTAGGTGAGGTATAAAGGAACACCAATAACCCAATATACCTAGAAACTCTTGCAGCTGCTTCGATATTGTAGGGACTGGGAATGCCTGATCCTTATCTATGACAGCACTGGGTAGTATTTAGGTCTTTCCTGAGCAAACCACCCCCAGGAATTCTACAGACAGGCCCGGACCTTGCACCTTTTGAGGGCTTATAACCATCTCTGTTGTAAACAGGCAATTAATGAATCTGCCACCTGCCCTACTGCCTCCAGCGAGTCAGATGTTAACAGGAAATGATAAATATAATGATGCAACATCAGGCTTTTTCCAATCAGCCAGGTCACACGCCACTAAATTGTGACAATACATTGGTGAATGCATGCACCCCTGTGGCAGGACCTGAAAGGTCCACTGCCTGCCTCTCCATGTAAACGCAAATTGGTCTTGCGATTCCTCAGCAATTGGAATAATGAAGACATCACCTGCTAAATCTAGGACACAATGACAGGTTTTCAGCTCCCTACTTAACACGTCCATTAGGAAAGCAATATTGGGTATGGCCGCATAAATAAGCAGCATGACCTTATTTAATTCTCTGTAATCCACTGTCATTCTCCACGTGCCATCCAGCTTTCGCACTGGCCACATGGGGGAATTATATGGACTGTGTGCATGTCTTATAATGCCCACTTCTTCTAATTCCTGTACCATTCTCAATATTTCATCTTGCCCACCTGGGAGTCTATACTGCCTTACATTAATAATCCAGCACAATTTTGGCAGGCAAATACGCCCATGCTTCGCATGGCCTCTTAATGTTGCCGGCACCACCCGGACACTAATACATCTCTGTCAAAATCTGAACTCCCCTACAGTTGTCTGGAGAGCCAGACCCCATAGAATACCTATGCCCAGGATGTATTCCTGGACCGGGGCAATAGACAACTTATAATCCCAGGGTGGGAGACGCCCAACCCCCAATTTCAACCATGTTTGGGTGACAGGAATAGTCTGTTCCCCAAAAACTACCAATCACCACTCTGTTTCCATCAAATTTGGTTGGATCTCTGTAGATAATTGACGGTTCTGCTCCAGTGTCCACTAACACTATAACTCTTTGAATATTTTTTTTGGGACTATGTCCCGGGTTAAGCAAGATCTACCTGTGCCCGTGACAGGGGGGCAGCTGGCCCAAAAGGGCCGCTGGCCCAAAAAGGGAATGGGAAAAGAAAACAGCGGCAGCGATCTAAGGAGGCACAAATATTTACTAAATACTATATCAGAATACAGAATAATACAATATAATACAATATAATTGTAATTAAGCAAAAGAGAGAGAGAGTGAGTCCCAAAAACCGAAAGGCCTACTGTAAGCTTTAGGCGAAACGGCTGGAAGGCACCCCACGCTCCGATGATCCGGGAGAGTGTGAGATATCAGTCACGGGAGTGAGATTATATACTGTCCTGGTCCCGTGACTTACCTCCTGACCGTGATGTCCTCTGGGAAATGTAGTTTTCTTCTGTGAACTATCCATACTTTACATGATGTTGTGATGTGGAATACTGATAGCAAAATTACAAAAGTATTAAACCATGACAGACTATTAAATCATTAATTCTACATAGGGCCTCCGGTCCTATCGGGACTAACATCCCTCATCACACCATGAATCATGCTATGCCCAATTCTTCTGCGTCTGGTGGCTCAGGCACCATGGCCTGAGACACCTAAGGCAGCTTTTTTCCTATTAGGAACTGTACAATCAAGGAAAAATAATATAACTGAAAAGTACAGTCAAAAAATAGATGTCAAGGTGTGAGAATAAACCAACAAAGAGATAGGCACAAGGGGAACAAAGAGAAAATAGGAGAAACACTTACCTGTGCAGAGGGCTCGCTGCAAAGGGCTCCAAAGGAGTAGATCTCTCAGAAGAGATCCTTCCTCCCTGGCAGTCAGCACTTAAATGGGTCTAGGAGAGGTGGAGCTTGGCTCCACCCCTTCCTGCAGCACAGGTGAATTGCTTTCACCTGTGCTCCCAGGGCTGACATACTGCTTGCCTCAGATAACTACTCAAAGGTTCAGGCTGTGATTCAGCAGCTCCCATACAGGAACAATGAAGTCTTCTAGATCCCATGTCATTTTTGGTATTCTCTCTATAACCCTTACCCTTGGTTTTTTAGGGTAGTTCTGAAGTTTTCAGTTGTCCTTTGGTTGTCTTCAAAGCTGGAGAAGGACATGGTTGGGCTGGCGGTCAATCTTAGCAAATTGTACCCCAGCCCGAATTAAGTCATTAAACATTGGTTTTTGGGAAACCCTTATGGGTCCCGATTGAAGAACTAGAGTAGCCAGCATCGTGGTTTTAGTCACCAGCAGGACCTTGGCTTCTTCTAGTGTCCGAATGTTGCACCTAGTTCGCAGGTGTTCTGTTTCTCCTAGGTCGGCCACTAACTGGGCAACCTGCTGAATTTCTGAACCACTTCTGAGGCCACCAGGGGATTTAATATAGAGACCAAAGTACCATGCAGATGAGAGGGAGCTTGTTGTAGGATTTAGTTTCTCATCCCCACTCAGAATTTGACCATATCAGGGCCATCCAATGTGTCTTCATAAATTGCTTCCCTTACGCCTAGTTCACGGATATAATTTTGAAGGTCCTCCGTGGAGGACCACATCCCTGTATGTAGAGGTATATCAGATTTACTTGACCATACATTATGGCAGGCCACCATTAACCATTCTATTATAGAATGGTTTTCATCAAGATATTGATTACCCACATATAACCTCTGCCTGAGAGCAGGATGGACAGTCATGGTGGTCAACTTGGATATTTCTGGGCCATTCACCAAAACACTTTCTGCCCCAGAATCCCAGTCTTAATAACCAGGCTGGCACACTTTCTCTAGGCTTCTGCCAAAATCGCTGTACTAAATCCATCAATTCCATTACCATGTATGGCCAGGCTGTTCCATGCAAATGAGTCTGGGCAGGGGGCCACTGATCAGGCGGCACTCCTGCCAGTCTGTCCTGTACTATTTTGTTTTCTGAGTTATGACAGGATGGACCTCTAGTGGATCTGTCCACATTTGAAATTCACGATCTAATTTAGATTTCTTATTTTCCTGGTCAACTTAGTCCATCAATTCAGGAGTCTGATCATTGTCTATTAAAATGCTACAAACTTGACCTATTGGAAAATACAAAATTGGTTTCCTCCCTGTTAATATGCAAGTTCTTGTTCTAACTTTACAACACAGTCTCTCAGAAGTTGGCTTTTATTCTTTGAAGTATTATTCCTCATTTCAGCATTATTTAAAGCATTTAATAGTGGCTATACCACTGTGGAGGCAGCTAATTGTTGTTTATTCATGATTAGTATATCTTCAGTACATCCCTAGAAGTAGTTTGCCATAGGATATGGGGAGATATTTCCCATAACATGTAGGAGACCTGTATAAACAATGAATACACAGGTTCTATAATTAAGAAATATAAGAGAGCTTGGTTAAGCAGGTCATTACACCAAGGAAAGAACAGATAGCGTGCTTCCCCTTATCCCAGGCACACTACAGAACAGAGATCTTCAGAAACAGATCCTTTCTCATTCGCAGTCAGCTCTTAAATGGGTCTAGGAGAGGTGGAGCCAAGCTCCACCCCTTCTGGCAACACAGGTGAATCGTCTTCACCTGTGCTCTCCAGTGCTGACTCATTGCTCGCCTCAGGTGGTCAATCAGAGGTTTAGGCCATGATTCAGTAGTTCTTGTACACCATGGATTGCTCAAACTATTGTGCTTGTATTGCTATGTGTCATGAATGTGTCTCAAGTTATGTTTAAGATTAAAAAATTATTTAAGCATATCACCCAGAGGTCTGTCCCATGGTGGGGTAGTTCTGAGTGGTAGGGGATGTAGGATGGTATGGGCAAGTGCTTAGAGTGGTGGGCACTCCCAGTGGTTTGGAAGTTCACCTCTGAACTGCAGAATCCTGAAAAACTAGTAGATTATTTGGAAAAGGTCTGCTGTCGCCCTGTCAATCCTAAAGAGGCACAAATCACTGTAGTGTGCTGGTTCCCTGGCCTCTGCCTACCAAGCACTGTTCAACACTATTCAAATCCTCAAGAGGAAGAGAATATTTATGGATCTGATGACAACACTCTTGGACTCTCACAATGAGCTCTGCAGCCATTCCTGCCATGGATCCTGTGGCTGTTCCAAGTATTGTGATGAAGGGAAAAAGGAAAAAATAAATTCCTCCCAAGGGAGGTGTACTATGCCCTGAGGTACAGCCCTACAGGTTGCTACAACTGCTGCGGTGGGCCCTGCAGGTGCCATGACCCTCACGACCAGTCCTGTAGTTACTCAAATCCCTGTGACAAGTCCCACAGTTCAAGCAGAGAACCAACCAGTGCCAGTATCAGTTGCCCCTGTGAACAAGACAAAGTGAGTGCTGAGCTAGAAAGTTAGAAAGGTACAATATCAATTGTGACACATGCAGAGAGGCATAAAATGTTAAAAGGCCAAACAGCATGGGAGGATGTTTAGAAATGCAAATATTAGTCTGTTCAGCTGACTTGTGACAACTGTGTCAGTGGTTTACGGGCTGGTTCGGCCTGGTTCTGTGACTAGCAGGGTGGAGGGATTTTGCAAATCCACGCCTCCGGAAAAGGGAAACAGGGGACCCCAAAATAATTAAAAACAGCAGCAATGATCTGAGGAGAAACAAACTAATTCACTAAATATGTCATCAGAATGCAAGATAACACACTATAATACAATATAATTAGAATTGAAACTAATAAATTAAATATAATGAGAGAGAGTATCTGAAAGCTGTAGGCCTTACACTAGTACTGTCGCGATGCGTGCGGTCAGGATGAGCAGCAGCAAGGAGAGGCTGATGATCAATAAGAAAGAGGTCAGATGACCTACCAAGGCCTTATATCTGTTCCCCCGAGCAGAAAAGATAACAACACAGCAAACAGTCTTCTGGGGAATGTAGTTCTCTTCTGAGACAGGTACCCGGAACTGGAGCATTAACACTTTAACTCCTAGTGAGCTACATAATGTTATGATGTGGAATACCGATAACCAAAAATCACAAAACCACGACAAACTGTCACAAGTTGGCAAGATAACCTACCATCCACTAGATTGATTTAAAAACTGGTGAAACTTGTAGTCTGTATCTTGTAGGTGGCAGGTACTATGAAGCTGGAGTTGGCTCAGTACCGTGAAGTAGCTGCCTTTGCTCAGTTTGGGTCTGATTTGGATGCTGCCACACAACAACTGCTGAATCGTGGTGTGCGTCTGACAGAGCTCCTGAAACAAGGACAGTATGGTGAGTGTCTTGGATATGGTGTGTCTGCATTCGTTTCTTGTGTTGGTCTTTTGTGGCAGCAATATGTTCTTCGTATATTGTAAACACAGGCTTGAGTTGTGTTGCATGCATGCAGTTGATTTCAGAGGAGGACTCTAATTCTGATGTATGCTGATAGAAGAGGTGCTGATAATATGAATATTTTCTTTCATGCAGTTCCCATGGCTATTGAGGAACAGGTTGCAGTCATCTATGCTGGTGTAAGAGGTCACTTAGACAAGCTGGAGCCCAGCAAAATCACTAAATTTGAGAGTGCTTTCCTAGCTCATGTACTGAGCCAGCATGAGGCCCTCCTCTCCACAATCAGGTATGACATTGTTATTTTACTACATCCTAAGAGTACTGACCTGAGAGCTGTAGCACAGGAAATGATTGCTGAACCGTTAAGTTAATGTATCCTAGAACATCATGCCTTATGCTGCCTCTAACTGGAGGTTAAATCAGCCTGCCTGCTGTCCTTGCACTGTTATCCAGAGCTCAGTATCTTGTGTGCAGCTTTCACTTCAGAAACCCAGCTGGTGCTAGATGAACCTACTTGCATGCCTATCCTGTAAGCTGATATTGAAAATGCTTCACGTAGTCAGATCTCACATTTTTGATAGCTTTAATACTGTAGATTAAGTGCTGCCTACTGCCTTGTTTTACTGAGCTGACAGTTGGGATTTGAGTATTTTCTTCATCCTGCCATGAGCTTATTCTAGCTTTGCTTTGTCTCGAGTCTTATCATATTCTCTCTCTGGGGCATATCTATATTGAAGATAGCTGTACCTAGTTCAGCAAGGTTCTGTTTTGAGAGTATTTGTTGACAAAGCTTAGTTCTTAAACAGAGCGATCTCTTCTTGAGGAGAAGGGATGTTATGTTAGTAAAATTGTGTGGGTTGGTTTTTTAGTGTTTGTTTTTTTTTTTTCTCCTTAGGAATTGACTGCACTTATTCCTGTGTTAGAAGTTTAACTAAACTCTCTTTTGACAGGACTGAAGGGAAGATCTCTGACCAGACAGAAGCTAAGTTGAAGGAAATAGTCACAAACTTCCTGTCTACTTTTGAGGCATAAGCTCATCTGTTCAAACAGACCAGGCTGTTCTTGTGGTTACATGCTCCAGTTCCATCTAAGACCTAAAAGTATGTGTGACTTAAATGTACATATCTCTCTGAGAATAAAAGTTGCCATGTAAAAAGACTTGCATATTCTATTCTAAATTACTGCCTTTCTGGCTAGCTACTTTAACAATACACGTCTGCATGACTAGAGAGTTAAACTTATCTGGATGCATGCTTGCTAAAGGGACTATGAAAAATCAGGGGGCATTTAAGTGTTGGGTGGATCAAATATAAAAGCTAGCAGTAGGATTTTGTGGCTGACTGCAGTTTTAGTTTCCATCGTGACAACTGAAGCTTGTTCTTGAAAGCTTTTATCTTTTTCACTAGATAACTGATGTGAGAAGAAGGCATACAACTGTGGAAGCTGTTTATGCTCGCTTGGCATGGGTGGTAGCTAAATAGGCCTCAACGTAGTCTTCTCTAGCAGTCTAGTGCTATGCTGGGGTATTTCTTAGAAATGGTAAGTCATGCTACTGGTGCCTGGCTTTAGGAAATGATTATCCTTGTATCTCAGGACACTACATTTAGAGATTTAAATGCCTTCCTCTGTGGTTCACTCCAGTTTTGTCAAAATAAACTCTTTGCAATTGTGGATGGTTTGGGGGGGAGGTTATATACCTCAGCATCTATTCTGTTCCTGACTTCTTGGTTGATACAGTGAGTGGGGCTTACATGAGGTACAAGATCATGGTGCTACGTGTAGCTGGGATGCATGGTGCTGTAAAGCAGAGAAACAGTGTGTGGGTCATGGTGATTCCTAGTAAGGACTGTGGGATTTAGGCCCTCTTTTGGTGGAAGTATTCACTACGCTGTTTCCAGTGACACATCCTTGTCAGCACTGCTGTAACTGACTCCCACGTGCAGGTGGTGCCAAGCAGTGCCATAGTTCTGATGTGTGGCTGTCACAGCACTGATGGTGATAACTGTGTGCTGTCCTGGGTGATTTGACCCCAGCTACTTTGTACTGCTCTGTTTCTGTCTTAGCCCCACTTGGGTGTACCTGCCTGTCTTGAAGTGCACCCTTCCAGTGCAATCAGATCAGATGGAAAGCATGTATGGGGGGGGGTGAAAATTTGATCCAGGACTGAAAATTTGTTCCAGGATTTTGCCTGGCAAAAATCAGAATTAGGACCCTGTGCTTGGAATACTCTGATAGAGAGCTACAGGCTTTTCAGAAGGGATAGACAGGGTAGGAGGGGTGGGGGAGTTGCCCTCTACATTAGGAAGTGAATAGATCGTGAAGAGCTGTGTCTGAGAAACAGCTATGACCAGGTTGAGACCTTGTGGGTTAAAATCAAGGATTGGTCCAGTAAAGGGCATCTAGTGGTTGGGGTCTGTTATAGGCCACCTGGTCGGGGGAGCCTGTTGACGAGGCCTTCTTACTTCAGCTACAGGAAGCATTGCACTCACAGGCTCTTGTCTTGATGGGGGATTTCAACCACCCAGAAATCTGCTGGGATAGCAGCACAGTGAGTGGCAGACAATCTGGGAGATTCCTGCAGTCTGTTGAGGATAACTTCCTGGTCCAGGTATTAGATGGACTGACCCGAGATGAAGCCCTACTGGACCTGGTGCTCGCTAATGCAGAGGAGAGCATTAAGGAGGTTAAGATTGGAGATAGCCTGGGCTGTAGTGACCATGCCCTGGTGGACTTTGTGATCTGGAGGAATGCAAGCCTGGCAAAAAGCAGAGTCAGGACTTCAGGAGAACAAACTTCCAGCTGCTGAAGGAACTGCTGGATGGGATCTCCCGGATGACTGGAGGAAGGGCCATGTCACTCCTGTTTACAAGAAAGGGAGCAAGGAGGACCCCGGGAACTACAGGCCGGTGAGTCTCACCTCTGTACCTGGAAAGATCACGGAACAGATCCTCCTGGATGACATGTTTGATCACATGAGGAATGAGCGTGTGATCTCAGACAGCCAGCATGGCTTCACCAGGGGAAGGTCATGCCTAACCAAACTGGTGGCCTTCTATGATGGAGTGATGGCACTGGGAAGGCGACCGATGTCATTTACCTGGACTTGAGCAAGGCCTTTGACCTGGTCCCCCACCACATCCTTATCTCTGAATTGGAGGGATGTGGATTTGATGGGTGGACCACGTGATAGATAAGAAACTGGTTGAAAGGCTGCAGACAGAGGGTGGTGATTAATGGTTCTATGTCCAGGTGGAGGCAGGTAACAAGCGGCGTCCCCCAGGGGTCTGTCTTGGGTCTGGTGCTCTTGAACATCTTTATCAATGACATCGATGATGGAATCGAGTGCACCCTCAGCAAGTTTGCTGGCGATACCAAGCTGAGTGGTGCAGTTGACACAGTGGTAGGAAGGGATGCTATTCAGAGGGACCTCCACAGGCTTGAAAGGTGGGCCCAGGCAAACCTAATGAGGTTCAACACAGCAAAGTGCAGAGTTTTGCACTTGGGCTGGAGGAATCCCAGGTATCCATACAGACTGGAAGGAGTGGTCCTTGAGAGCAGCCCTGTGGAGAAGGACGTGGGGGTCTTGATAGATGAAAAACTTAACATGAGCCAGCAATGTGCCCTTGCAGCTCAGAAGGCAAACGGTATCCTGGTCTCCATCAAAAGAGGGGTGGCCAGCAGGGACAGGGAGGTGTGATTGTCCCCCTCTACCCTGCTCTTGTGAGGCCCCATCTGGAGTACTGCGTCCAGCTCTGGAGCCCCCAGTACAAGAAAGACAGGGAGCTGTTGGAGAGGGTCCAGAGGAGGGCCACAAAGATGATCAGGGGACTGGAGCACCTCCCCTATGAGGACAGGCTGAGGCAGCTGGGCTTGTTCAGCCTGGAGAAAAGAAGGCTGCTGGGTGACCTAATTACAGCTTTTTGGTACCTAAAGGAAGCCTACAAACAGGAGGGGAATCAACTCTTTCAAAGGGTTGATGACTGCAGGACACGGGGAAATGGTTTTAAGTTGAGGGAGGGGAGATTTAGGTTGGATGTCAGGGGGAAGTTCTTGACAGAGAGAGTGGTGAGGTGCTGGAACAGGCTGTCCAGAGAGGTTGTGGATGCCCCGTCCCTGGAAGCGTTCAAGGCCAGATTGGATGGGGCCCTGAGCAGCTTGGTCTCATGTTGAATGTGGAAGTTGGTGGCCCTGCATGTGGCAGGGGGGTTGGAGCTTGGTGATCCTTGAGGTCCCTTCCAACCGTGGCCATTCTGTGATTCTGTGATCTCCTTAAGGACACGGGAACGGAACAGAACAGAGCTGGCAGATCTTTTAAGGACACCCTTCTGAGAGCACAATGGCTCTCCCTCCCCCAGCAGAAGTCATTGCGCAGGGGAGGCAGGTGCCTGATGCACCTGAGCAAGGACCTGCAGCTTAAATTGAGGAAAAAGAGGAAAATGTACAGGAAGTGGAAGCAGGGTTGTGTAGCCTGGGAGGAATGCAGGGCTGTTGCCTGCATGTGTAGAGAGAGGATTAGGAAAGACAAGGTACAGATCAAGTTGAACTTGGCAAGGGATGTGAAAGATAACAAGAAAGGATTCTACAGGTACGTAGGCAGGATGAGACAGGCCAACGAGAGTGTTCCCCCTCTGATGAAAGGTAATGGGGAGCTGGCTTCCTCAGACATAGAAAAAGCTGTGGTACTCAACAAGTGCTTTGCCTCAGTCTTCACTGGTGGTCAGGCTTCCCATGTCATCTTCCTGGACTTCCTCAAAGCCTTTGACATGGTCCCTCGCCACATTTTTCTCCTGAAATTGGAGAGATGTGGATTTGAAGGATGGACTGCTTGGTGGATTAAGAATTGGTTGGCTGGACACAGACAAAGGGTTGTGATTAATGGTTCTGTGTCAGGGTGGAGGCCGGTCACAAGCAGTGTCCATCGGGGTGCTCTTCAACAGCTTCATCAGTGACACAGATGATGGTATCGAGTGCACCCTCAGCAAGTTTGCGAATGACACCAAGCTGAGTGGTGCAGATGATACATTGGAGGGAAGGGAAGCCATCCAAAAGGACCAGGACAGGCTGGAGAAGCGGGCCCATGAGAAACTAATGAGGTTCAATAAGGCCAAGTGCAGGGTGCTGCACTTGGTTGGGGCAATCCCAGGTATTTATACAAACTGAGGGAAGATCTCCTTGAGAGCAGCCTTGTGGAGAAGGACTTGGGGGTCCTGGTGGATGAGAAGCTGGACATGAGCCAGCAGTGCGTACTTGCAGCCCAGAAGGCCAACTGTCTTCTGGGCTGCATTAAAAAAGGGGTGGCCAGTAGGGAGAGGGAGGTGATTGTCCCCCTCTACTCAGCTCTTGTGAGGCCCCATCTGGAGTACTATGTCCAGGCCTGGGGCCTTGTCGCGGGTTAAGCAAGATCTACCTGTGCCCGTGACAGGGGGGG
>JAPSGF010000253.1:13364-102771 GCA_035772895.1 Perdix hodgsoniae | reverse complement strand
GGAGAACTACAGAAAGAATCGGAGAACTACAGAAAGAATCGGAGAACGGAAAAAAAACAATTAAAATAAATGGATAAAGAATTAGAAAATGAAAGTAAAATAGAGAAGAAAAAAAAGAAAATGAATTGGAAAGAGGACATGACAGAATGTGATGGAGAACATGAAGAAAAAGATGAAGAAGAAAAAGAGAAAGAAAATTGAAAACAGAAACCGTTGCAGAATGGTTTAGGGAGCAAGGCCATGGCTCCCTGAAAGAACTGTACAAGCAGGGGCACAGCAGCTCTGAGTGCATAGCAATGGAATAATACCAGATGTGATAAGCGACAAACTGACCTTGAGAAGAATTGGTAAACAACTTAAGTGGAACTGTCTTCGGGTGGAATCAGAAAGCAAGATGTATGCCTGGACGGGTGCGCTGTTGTCTAACTGCAAGGCTTTACCAATGAGAAAAGGACAAGTGGGCATGTGGACTTAACTCATGTACTATATAAGTGAGCATCTTACTTTGGTGTAATAACATCATAGCCAAGCTCTGTTAGTCTGTACCATCAGTATATTCATTAATTGTATAACTGCTATTCCATAACATCAGTATATTCATTAATTATACAGAGGGTTGCTCTCATGCCAGCACAGGTAAACTCACTTTCTCTTTAACTCTTTTTCCTTTGTACATTATTTCATTATTTGTAACCCTAGTTACATTTCCACATACCCTCAATTCTACTTCTGTATACCATTAAGAATTACATTTTCTTATACCAACAAAACATTTTGTCCCATTCCCTTCAAAACCCACAAATCAAACCATACAGTTCTTCAGTTTACATAAGCATCCTTAATACCATATAACTTCCCCTTAACAATCTGTATCATTTGGTTGTAAACACCTCGCCACAGAACCAGCACTGATTGACCCACCTCCCTCACACACCTCCTCCCAAGGAAAACACAATATTACATAAAAGAGTTGAAATTCATTCCCCAAATGGAGCAGGCATCTCTCTATGGATTCGTCGTCCCTGTTCGTAAATTCATACAAAAATGCAAAGACACTGTTGGACAACAATCATCATTATACTCTGTACTCACTCTGTAGCTGTGCTATGTCTCAAGTATTCAGCACACTCACTCACAATCACACATAATGCCAGCTTTACAATTTACCAAATCAGAGCTCTAGACTCCTTTCTAGTGTTTTGATAGCAATTACTCAAATACACAGTATCAAGCACAACAGATGGTAATAATAATAATACAACCTATAATTCTCATGTTATCATTTGACAAGATACCTGTTGTTACCAATCACATAAGGAAGAGTTATTGCTCTTTCCTTGCGTATGACTTCCAGGGCCTCTCTGTAATCTTCCTACCCCAGCTGGCAACCTAACCCATGAGCTCAAAAACCCTGGTGGGGAGCATGCATGCTCCTTCATACCCCGCATAGGACGTCTCTTCACAGCTTAGGGGTTCTCTCTTTCCATACACATACATTGTCCGCCAATGGATGGTCCTTGTCTGTTCCCACAGTGATCGGATGAGGAAGAGGAATCTTTCCAAGAAATCTTGGGGCACTCCAAAGGTGTTCCCCCTCTCAGTTGGTCCTGCAGCTGAACAGAAGTTGTCCCTTATTTTTCTAACAAGCTCTACATTCTTACTTCTATAAACTATCACTAACTATCTCCCTTCACCCCCCTTATTCTCAGTCACTGTGAAGCCTTCTTGCCTTTTTACTCTCACTTATGGGGCCCTTCTCACCTTTCAACATCATAACATCATGTAGTGCACTGGAAGTTAAAGTGTTAATGCTCCAATTCCAGGTACCTGCCCCTGTATGTTGCAGAAGTCATGGGATCTGGCCCTTCTGGGTTGGGTGGTCTCTTACTGCCTTACAGTGGGTGTTGAAGGCTGCTTTCCTAGCCATACCAAGCTTTTCAGCTTTGATTGGTCTCAGGAACTCTCTTTCTCCTATTTTATTGGATTTATTAGTCTCAGTTTCAATTACATTGTATTATATCATGTTATCTTGCATTCATAGTAAAATAAGTTATCCTCCATAGATAGTTGCCCCTGTTTTTTTCTTTTTTTTTTGAGAGACGCTGAGACACGCTGACCAAGTGCGGGAGGGGGGGACCTCAGATGGGACAATCATTGCTCGGCTGCAGGACTGGCTGAGAGGGGGTGATTTGCGGAATGAAACTCTATAACCCAGAGTTAAGTTATAAAGCAGGTATGTTTATTCAATGAGATGTGTATCATTGGGTGCGCGGGGGAGAGTTCCTCCTAACACGCACACCGTTGGGCAAAAGCTTGGTACAGATATAGGCCAAACAAATACACAATTTGCACACATTCATTAAATTCTTGACTTATCAACATATGGCCCCGCCATGAGCAGTGGGGGCCTCCTTTGATGAGAAGACCCATTGTCTCTGACAGAAGTAATCCCATCCTGACCCATTCCTTGTGTAAACAGAGTTTCCAGACATCCTTTTCTTATCTGATCACACATCCTGCTTAACTACATTCCTAAACAAGAGTTAATCCTTATCTTGTCCTCCCCTTACTCAGGGGGACACCTTTGGCACGCCCCGAGATTGCTTGGAAGGACTCCCCTTCCTCATCCGATCACTGCAGGAACAGACAAGGACCATCTATCAGCAGACCAGGTATGTTTAGGGAAGGAGGGTGATTTGCAGAATCAACCTATATAACCCAGAGATAGGTTATAAAGCAGGTACATTTAGCAGATAGTACTGGAAACATCTGGAGAGGAGGAAGTGAAACTGAAATATAATGTTAGTAGTTTATGTAATGATGAGAGTTCAGAAAGTAAAAAAGTTAGGGAGAGACACAGGCTGAGAAAGGCAAAGAAGAGCAAGGTGTAATGGATGTCAGGACCAAAGAGAAGTGAGTGATATAAAATAGCAGCAGCTGTTACTGTTGCAGTGCTAGAGTAGGGCTGTAGGACCCAGAGGTTCTCTCAGAAAGAGGTAGGGGGGGGGGGGGGGGGCTGGAATGGCCCAGAAGGATTCCACCCCCATTGAACGGAAAAGCAGTTAGTGAAGAAAAGTTCAGAAGGGATTTGGTAACAGATGCAATAACAGTTAAGGATTTAACTAAAAACAGTTACGTAAGCAGGTGAGAGAGGAAAAGTGCACCTTGAAGCAGGGGACGCCCTTCTGGCACTGCCTATCACATTCACCACCACCGTGTTCTTTCTCTCTCTTTTTCTGCAGGTTGTTGTTTCTGGAGGGTCAGTAAGTAATAATGCCCCCAGTGATACTTTAGCACATTTGCCCACTAATATTGATTCTATCTGACATGCAAAAAGCTGTATAACCATTCATTTTCTATTAACCCAAAAGCATGATCATGAGCACTCTAAAAGCAGCTGTTGTACAAATTGTAGCAACCGTTTAAAATCAATATATTAGAATATACAAAAGTTGAAGACCTCTTTCTAACCACTAGAAGAGATTAACACAGAACAGGACCTTCAGGGATTTCCAGGTTGCAGAAAACATGAGTTGCAGACCAAACACGTGCTTGTTCTTTTGGTAGGATAACAGTATTTCTTGTCATTATGAAGTTTGTCTTCTCACATTTAGAGTTTTGTCAATCGAGGCCTTGATTGAGTTATACTGATTGCGTTATCAATATTATTAGTGTTATTATTTTGTAGCATGGTAGAAGTTTGTGAATAAACATAAAAGGGGAAAATATGGGAACATAAGAAAAAGCTGCACGGAGCGGCAGCTGCGGAGCAAGATAAGTGGTGTGAGAACCAAGGACACCTTCAGAAGAAGAAAGAACATCTCTCAGCTCTGATTGGCTAAGCGCCTGCGTGAGCAGTTAAAGTGTGTTTTGCAGGAGGGTTTGTGCCTCTTATTGATTATTATTCTAGTCGTGTTCATAGTAAGAATTGCATATTGTTGTATTGTGAAAGGGATAAATAAGCTGATAGATAGTGCCCTGCTTGTACAAAAAGGAAAAGGGGGAATTGTTGCAGAATGGCTCAGGGAGCAGGGCTATGGCTCCCTGAAAGAATTGTACAAGCAGGGGCATGGCAGCTCTGAGTACATAGCAATGGAATAACACCAGATGTGGTAAGTGACGAGCTGACCTTGAGCTAAGTAGCAAACAACTTAAGCGGAACTGTTTTTGGGTGGAATCAGAAAAACAAGGTATATGCTTGGGCAGGATGCACTATTGTCTAACTGCAAGGCTTTACCAATGAGAAAAGGACAAGTGGACAAAGGGACATCAACAACTCATGTACTGTATAAGTGAGCTATCTGCGCAATAAAAAAAGTTTTTCCACTCTCCTGGAATCAAGTTTGCGTCCTGGCACCAGGTAGCGATCAAGCATTTGGCGGGGGCTCCCCCCCCAACAGGTAAACTTCCCAGGATTCCATCATTCAGCTTTTGTGATCAGAGACAGTTCCCTTCACCTCAACTTGGTATAGTTCCTCCACCAATGTCCCATTTCCCTGCAGTTTGCACATTTGTTTTCCATCCAGCAGGGGTGGAGCCCTCCCTGGGTTCTTCCAGGCCCACCCCCCAGCTCTTCCTGAAGGGATCTCTCGGTCCTTGGGCTCTACTCTAGTGCAGCAACAGTAGCAGCTGCTGCTGTTCTTCCCAATTTCCTTACTATCTCTGTTCCTCAATCAATTTTTCAATATCACTCACCTCTCTTCAGTCCTTATGACCCTGTTACACCCTACTCATCTTTGCCTTCCTCAGAGTGTCATTCCCTAACCATTTTCACTTTCTAAACTCCCATCATTACATAAACTACTAACATTATATTTCAGTTTAACCTCCTCCCCTCCAGAGGCTTCCAGTGCTAACTCTGGGATTTTGGATTTCCTAGATCTCTGCAGATGAAAGCTATCCTCACAACACCCCGTCTCCTCCACTCCCCCTTTGCAAGTAACACTGTTTATAGTAGCAGTCTCCAGTCCTGGCTCACTCTCTCACTCTGAGAGTTCTGCTCGTGGTGGGGTGGGTGCACACGGGGGGGGGTTGCTCTCATGCCAGCACAAATAAACTCAATTTCTCTTTAACCCTTTTGCCTTTGTACACTATTCCACTATTTGTACCCTCAATTACACTTCCATTAACAATTACACTTTCTTATACTGTCAAAACATTTTGTCCCATTCCCTTCAAAACCCACGAATCAAACAACACAATTCTTCAATTTCCACAAACACCCAGTACTTAGTCTCACGATTAGAGCACTCAATTTTAAAAACTGGTAATGTTACTTCAATTATGTTCCCAGTTTCTTCCACTTTTCTTTTTCTTCTCTAGTACTAAAACAATCAGACCTAGGAGTGCTCTCATACCACAGTCCCATTGCCACTCAGATGACAGTAAAGTGTGAAAAACATGCGTATGCAACCTCTTCCCATTTACCTTTCCTTCTTAAAAATAACATTGCCTGTAAGAGGGTATTACAATTTAGGGTCCCATTCTGAGGCCACATCTCATCTTCTAACTTCTGTACTAACCACCATTCATTGCAATACTTAATTAAGGTTTTCTTACTCAGGGTGCCCCCAGGCTCTCCACGTGCTAATACACACTCAAGAGGTGTTCATTTAGGGATTTCTTTTGACACCACTTGTCTCATAACAGCTGTTTATCCTGACTGATCTTAGGTATTGGGTGAAAATCCTTTGTGTTTTGCTGGGTAATGGAGTCTACCTACTTCCCCAGGGCACAGGAACACTGAATTCCTTGGACAAGAGTTGTAACCAGTGGCCCCCAGCAAAACAAGAGTATATTAAACAAGTAATGGAATGCCACAAATAACATTTTTACAACACAAACATTTAACAATTACAAAGACAGTGACAATAACTAAAACAGTTAGTTATACAAGGAGTGGGATCGTGCAAGAAGCATTTTGCAGCACAAGCATTGAGCTATTACAGCAATTACTACTGTAATTCATAGAATGGCCTGGGTTGAAAAGGACCACAACGATCATCTAGTTTCAACCCCCTTGCCATGGGCAGGGTCACCAGCCACTAGACCAGGCTGCCCAGAGCCACCTCCAGCCTGGCCTTCAATGCCTCCAAGGATGGGGCATCCACAACCGCCTTGGGCAACCTGTTCCAGTGTGTCACCACTCTCTGTGTGAAAAACATCTTCCTAATATCTAACCTAAATCTCCCCCATCTCAGTTTAATACCATTCCCCCTTCCCCGAACACTATCCACCCTCATAAACAGTCTTTCCCCCTCCTGCTTATATACTCCCTTCAACTATTGGAAGGCCATAACGACATCTCCCTGGATCCTTCTCTTTTTCAAGCTAAACAAACCCAGAGGTGTTCCAGCCCTCTAATCATCCCTTCCAACCCCGTCTCAAACCGTAACCCAACCCGCCTCAAACCGTAACCCAACCCGCCTCAAACCGTAACCCAACCCGCCTCAAATAACTGCCTAGGCTCTCAGGATCTTGCAGATGTTCAGGAGTAAAGTCCTATGATACCAGGAAAGCCCACCTTGCTAATTTCTCTCCCAAGCCTCTCTACACTCCCTGCCACTCAGTATTCTCCAGTTCTGGGAGAAAACTTCCTCAGAATATGATAAATACAAATACTGAGCAAAAAGAAGTACATACAGGGAGATTCAACACAATCATCATGATCAATAGATGAGCATCCAAAAACTGCATACATGATTGCATAATCAAAGCATGAAAATGAAACAAACAAAAGAGTTAGGCACAGTGAGGATAAGAGAAAATAGATTAAATGCTTACCCTTGTACAGGAATCACTTCAAAAGACTGCAGAGGAGTGGACCTCTAGAGAAAAGATCCTTCCACACTGGCAGTCAGTGCTTAAATGGGTCTAGGAGAGGTGGAGCCTGGCTCCACCCCTTCCTGCAGCACAGGTGAATTGCTTTCACCTGTGCTTCCAGGGCTGACATATTGCTCGCCTCAGGTGACTAATCAGAGGTTCAGGCTATGATTCAGCAGTTCTCATACAATGATTCAAAGGAGAGACTGGGAGACAATTATAAGAGCCCATATTACTGTCTTTGGATTCACAAATTTAAGGGTCCAGCTGATTTCAGTTCCCATTGTATTTGAGGGACCTTCTTAACTCTAGTATGACGCATACACAATGCTTGTTCTTTAATTTTTACTGTTACACAGTCCCTCAAATACAATGGGAACTGAAAATACTTAAAATACTACCAAAATGAGGAATAATACTTCAAAAAGTGAAAGCCAACTCCTGAAAGACAGCATTGAAAAATTGGTACAAGAACTTGGCCTATTAACAGGGAAAAAAACAACTCTACAACTTCTGATATGCCAAGTTCGTAGCACTGCAACCGATAATGACCAAGCTCCTGAATCAATAGACTATGTTGATCAGGAAGATAAAAGATCCAAATCGGACCTTGAATCTCCAATTTTTACAGAACCACTGGAAGTCCGTCCTGTGGTAACTCAAAAAACAAAAAAGTTCAGAATGGACTGGCAGGGCTGCCGCCAGATCAGTGGCCCCCTACCCAGACTCGTCTACAAGTAACAGCCTGGCTGTACACGGCAACAGAATTAATGGATTTAGTACAGCGGTTCCGACAGAGACCTAGAGAAAGTATGCCGGCTTGGTTATTAAGACTATGGGGCTTTGGGGTCGGAAGTGTCTTAGTAAATGGCCCAGAAATAGCCAAATTAGCTTCCATGACTACCCATCCTGCTCTTAGACAGAGGCTATATGCAGGTAGTCAACATACTGATGAAAATCACTCCATAATAGCATGGTTAATGGCAGCCTGCCGTATGGTGTGGCCAAACAAATCGGACATACCTTTACATTCAGGGATGTGGTCCTCCATGGAGGACCTTCAGAACTACATGCAGGAACTAGGTTTCAGGGAAGCAATTTACGAAGACACATTCGATGGCCCCTGAGTGTACCAAGGACACAAAGTTTGCAGAGAGGATGCTGTGCCCACGCCTGATGGGCTGTAGGGGCTGCCAGTTCAGACAAATGGCCCTAAGCTGACCCTGCTGTGGAAGGCAAGGAGATATTCTCTGAAGTTCACTCCGGAGCATTTTTTCTCATCTCAATGGAACACTCCATCTTATTCTTTTTTCTTTTCTAAATATTAAAACAATTGGAAGATTTTCGTTTTTTGTTCTGCAACGTGTTATTTGACTTAACTCTGACTAGCTTCATAAATGAAGTAATCCAATCTTCTGAAAGAAAACAGCCACTATGAAGGTGCCAATAGCAAATAAGCAGCTTCTCCCTCCCTCTCCTCCTTCCTCCCTATCCCCTTTCCTCAAACCCACCAAGGAGTGCCCAAGCACACACCTCTATCAGTTCCTCAGTTTCTCTGGCAGCACACATCTGTGGGCAAGTGGTAGCACTGTCAGACCCACTTCCATGAGCAGGTAGCTCCAGACACCACTGTCAAACAGGCACTTATGACAAGTCAGAATTACCAGAATGTTCATGCTCTCGTTTCCTTTGTCAAACTTTAAATAATGTGGATAACAAGTCCTGACCTGTGAAACGGCACTGAATTCCTGAATTATTTGTGATGCTCCCTAGACAATCCAGTCTCTCTGTATCCAGTCCTTTTTATGCCTTATAAAGGAAATACAATCACTTTTTTCCAGATACCAAAACTCTTATGAATAAATTATTCTTCTATCTTTCCATACATCTCTAAATCCTCATAAAAATGAAAGAGGTCCAAAAACACCAGATGGTACAACAATTTCCTCAAACAGTGTGTCATTCAGAAGTAATTTTTTGTAATAAAAATAGCCCAGTAGCTTTGAAAACTGAAAGAAACAACAGCAATGCAGTCTCATGGGCATGAGGTCTGAGCCAGTGATGGGCCGTACTGCGCAAAATCTATCAGAATATCGATTCTGAAAGGAATATCCAGACATCGTCAGGTGCCAAGACATTACGGAACGTTCAGGGCAAGAACTTGTATGGGCACCTGCTACTCTTCCAGCATGCACAGGGCTTGCTCAACCACATGCAACCCATAGCTTTGGGACAAAAACACTGGCACAAGGACGGTGAGGATGTGCAACATGAGTCAGTGCTTCTAAGGCTCAGGTTAAAGAGAATCTGGCTATGAGACAAAGGAAAAATATGTTTTCAGAAAATAAAGGATTCAGGAGATGACAAAAGGTTGTACAGACCAGAAAAGATGAATCCAATGACCAAACAGAAAAAATATTAATAATTATTTGAAGAGATCTATGCAGAGATTTTTGAAGTAAAATGCTGAATAATCAATTACTGTAGGTGAGATGCCCTCCTACCAAGCTGTCTGTATGCACACTGAGACAGCATCTTGTTTTATTTCTGTATAGGGCCATAATCAGATATTTGTACTACCCAGGCCACTCTTTCAAGAAATGCACTTTAAGAACACTGCAGAAACATGGCCCAAAAGGCCAGGAGTTAAGATTTATTTTCCCTGGGTCTGGAAGACTCTCCACCAGCTACCAGCATTACCATAGACACAGCAAACTCATCCCAAAGGCCAGAATCAATATTGTCCTGGTTCAGCCTCAGTCTTCTCTATGGTGTCAATATAAACCTACCACAGTACATTTACTGTGCTGCACAAATCCTGACCAAAGATCCCTGCTTCATTTATCAGCAATGAGTAAGGTATGAATGTCAACATGACCCCTCAGTTAAACACGCACTCCCCCAGGAGAGGCTGGAACGACCACTGAGTCAGCATGCTTTTAACAACTAGCATAACTAAAGGCTCAAAAATCATGCACCTGTGTATCAGTTGCCCCAGCAGAGCTCTGCCTAGTACTGGTTGTACACCAGACCTACAATACACCCCATACAAAATTCCCAGGTAGGCAGCTAGCTTTGCCTGAACATCTCTGATAAGCTGTGGTATCCTGATGATACTTCTTGGCCAGACTCCAGGTCATTTTGATGAAAAGCTTAGCAAAGTATGTGAAAAACTACATCTGATTTCTTCAGGTTTTCGATCAAGGTCTTCATTGCTCCAACAGTCACTCCAGCCGTTGAGCAATATGAATAAATATTTACTACACATCAAAATGAAACAAGTAAAGTCAATGTCTAGCCAATACTTTAGTGAGGCTCTGTATTTGTTTTTATATCTCTTGAAAGAGCTGTTTACAGCAGACAGACAAAATCCATCCTTCTCCTGAGGAAGGTAGTAGCAGATTTCAAGCTACCTGTCATTAAGAATTAGGAAGATTTAAGACAGGAAAAAATAGCTCACCCAAAGAAATGGGCGAAGCATTGTGTTTTTTAGTTCCCAAAAGCTCCCATCAATCTCTCTTTTAGTTTGGCTCATATGAAAACTGCCTGTCCTCCAACTTCCAGCAGTTTAAAGTACTAAAAGGAAAACAGCCAAAAGTACCACATTTTCAATGAAAAACATGTGTAGCCATCAAGTTTAACACTGTTTCCAACCTCAGCTATAAATCAGCTCAGTCTGCAAAAAAAATTACACTTCAGCAAAACCTAACTGCAGCCTTAAGTCTGCAATGAAACATAAAACGGGGCAAATTTCACCTGATTTTGTTACAGTACAATAGCATACCCTAATGTAAGGTTTCATTTATATTTTCCTTCCATTTCCTATTAAAAAAAAAGTCACAAAATTTGTTAAATGATACTCCACCTCAGAATGATCAAAGTTGTAAAATAAAGGGTAGATGCTGATGGAACTGTGATAAACAGTACATTTATTTTACATATCCAAAGACCTAGGTGATATCTACTCATAAAAAGAGCTGCTTCCACAGTGAATCAAGGTACAGAAATCTTCTGAAGAAACTGAGTTACAATATCCTTCTCAAACTTCTGGGCACACATCTCTGATTACTACTCTCATACTTAATATTTTATCATCATAACCACAAAATAAAGCAGAAGGACTGGGAACCTCTGCAGCAAGCCATCACTAGAAGCCTTCCAACTCAACAATAAATAAAATATTACCTCCTTCATAGCAGTTTCCAAGGATGCTCCACGTTGATGGCAATTCTTCGTGAGCAATGGCCATCGTCAAATCAGTATCCAGGGACTGCAGATCTTTTACTGTTAGACCAAATTTATCCAGTAACACCTTGTGACTCGTGGCACTGACACATTCTGTGTGACTGACCAGAAAACGAGACAACTTGCAAGACAAGTTCTCCCTGTAAGTGACAGGACAGCTGCCGAGGGCCACAGGTGAGGATCCCCTTGCGTACATTAACACAGAGACAGAGACTGCTTCCTGGCATCCATGGCCTAAAATCACAACATAAAGTAATCATTAAAACTGTTGTTGTTTAGGAAATACATTAATTTTTCCTCCTTTTCAGTCTTCTAGGATGGAGGATCAATAACATTTTCATTCTTCCCTTCATCAACTTGTTTTAGGGCATCCACCAAACATTTTTTTGTGATCAGCTTGGATCTGAACAGCCAGGTTCCCTGGTGTTACTGACAGTTCATTGTAAAAGCAGTTTTTCTAGGTGAAGGTTCTTCATCACAACAGAAGATGACATGACATGACCAGAGGGAAATGCCACAAACAAAAACAGGAAAATTTCTGGTTAAGAATTATGAAAAACAAGATATCAATAAAATATATCACTGTAGCCCACAACATAACCTCTAACGAATTATCTATTTATTAACACATCCAGCATTTTCACGTGGGCAAAAATCTAGATGCTCTTAACAAATGCATGGTTTGTACCGTAAAAAGGCTTGATTAAATGCTGTATCAACTATCTAACTTACAACCAGGACCCTTAAAGCCCAAGGGAGTCTCCCACTCAAAAATCTTACGTACCTCACACATCTTTCCTCCTTCTCTGCCATCTCATCAGGGACAGATATCACACATCTACAAACAGTGCACACGGTACACAGCTCCCACTGGAGAGGTAACCATGAGGTACTACGTGTGTAAACCTAGACATCACAAAACAGGCCCCCAGAACTCTAAGTACTTAGGCAATCCTTTAGCTGCTGAAGCAAGCACGTGCTTACCACATCTGCAGCTATTTCTGAAGTGCCATGCATTCTCTTATGTTTAATTTGGCCACTATAAAACACCAACTATACTAGGGATATACTCTAACCCCTTCATTTTCATCTGCTGATGGCTTCTGTTGAGATCAGGCAGAGGATTAAGCATTGTCTGTTGCCTCCTGTTTTTATTTCTACCTGAGAAGTAATCATGCGGCTATTTCAGGCCTTTCAAAAATTGGCTTTGCTACCCTGTGAGCACCTAGCACTGCATTTTCCATCAGATAACATTTACTATTTACCACCTCAAGTAGCCACCACATATCTGTGGCAAACGTTTCCTTTTTGTATTAGTTACTAGCTGGTGTGCCAGTTGCTTTCATACTCTGAATCTCCCTTAGAAAACAAGGACAAACAACAAGCAGAGGCTACTACATAAGTACACCATGTTTACAGCCACCTACTCCCACAAACAAGACACAAAGCAAGTAGTAAAGACAATAGCCAGGGTTTACACCACACCAGCAAGGGGGACAATGCCAAGGCAGACCTGGCTGTGAGGGAAGCCACACCCCCTCTCACAGCAAGGCACCTCTGGGCAATTCTCCCCATGGCTCCACAGAGCTTCAAGAACCCTGGGCAGCTGCCAGGTGAGCCCTGCAAGCCAAGCTGACTGCTACTGCAGGAGAAAGTGCAGACTTCTGCAGTGACTGGCAAATGGCAAGAGGCAAACCATAGGCTGGATTTGTTGAATGGAATTAAGTAAGCCACACTAAAAATTATGCCATGCCTGAAAATGCACTTTCATGCACACCCAACCATCTTTGCTCCCATCTTTGCCTGACAACGTGTCAGTGCAGAAAACTATGAATGGCAGCACCACCTACAGCCAGTCAAACACAGCCTGCATCCAGCGGGCCATCGCTCAATTCCTACATTCACTATAAAGCCATAAAATACAGTTACTCCAAACAACCAGTTGTACCCAGCTTTGGAAGGGGGTTGAGGTATTGCTAAGACATAAAACACAAAGAGCGCTCACCTGGAACAAGGGACTGAAGAGCATTGTCACCAATACGCTCAGCAAACATTATATGCCTCTTCATGGATCCATCATAAACAAAGTAGAACTCAGCATCTTCTGGGAGGTAAATGTCTTTGTCAAATTTTGCACTTATAGACACCTGTCCCTGAAAAATTAATAAGCTTTCATAAACATCCAGGAACTTTCCCATTTCCAACAAACTCATGAACATATTCTTCTGTTGCAATCTTATCACAACCTTTTCAGCAGTACTATGCAGAATCTGCAGTTTTTTACTTCCACTTAGAGAATAACACTGTTTTTATGCCTGTACAAGAAAGGTGATGTAAAAATTTGCCTTTAAACCATATCTTTTACCTAATTCCTTTCATATTGATCTATGCAAATATACGTGAATCTTAATTAAAAATACCTCAGAGCAAGCAAGTCAATGGATCTGAGTATTCTGCTATTTACAAAAGCACGCTTTGTGTTAAAAAAAAAAAGAATTAAAATCAGAAGTGCTTGAAATACTTTAGACTTCAATTACAAAACAATAGTACTGATGTAATTCTACCAATGGTAGTTCCCTGATATCTGCCCGTGTGCTGTTTTTTGTTATTTTTTTTTCTTTATAGTAAATAGAGCAACCAGCCAAGAAAAACCTGTCATACAATGGCTTCAAAAAAAAAAAAAAAAAAAAAAAACACCAAAGCAGGAAAAGGATCTGAGAAGCACCAAACAATAAGAAGTGTCTGACATGTCTACAGGAGGAAATTCAGATGAAGCCATATTTCCTTAAGGCGGAGGACAGCTTGCTCCAACACTGCTCCTGACTGCCACGGTTGCTCCATAACTGTCTGAACTGGAGCTTTCCGGAAAATGTAATGCAGAAGAATATTTCACCCTTTTATTCTTCCAAACGATGCCTATGCCACCCCTACTCAATGCAGTTACCACAGAATGAACTCTATCACCTGCAAAGAGCAGCATGCCAGAAGCCAGCATCAAAGCACACTGGGCACCATAGAAATTTCCATGGCTGAAAGGCACAGTTACAGCCGGCTGCTCTGACAGGCACCAGGCTCCTTCCCGTGTTCATTATATAACAAATGAGTCTTTTTGTTCAAACATGCTGAATAACTTCTCATGGCTTTGGAAGAAGAAGCACTCAGCTGTTTCATCATCCCCATTGCCACCAGTATCCTGCAGCAGTGCACAGTTACTTCCCATGGTCTGCATGCTCACCTCTCTGCAGCGAGACCATGGTGTCCCATGAAACACTTCATCTTCAACCACGTTTCCAAAGGATTCTCCCTTGTCACTCCAAACAATACTGATCCTGATTTTTTTTCCTTTCCATTATGAACGAGTGTATGGGGCGGAATTGCAAGAAATGACTTTCAGTCACACAAAATCTTCCTTAAGTAGGACTGTTCTTGCAAGGTTCGATGCATACTACTTTCAGAGCTGAATGCTGACAGCAAACATACCTGTCATCCCAGAATCTGACAGGCATCTCTTTTAAGCCTCAAGTGCTACTATAACTGCCAAGAATTTTCTCCTAATGCTTTTTGGGTTTTAAGCTGTTATACATATAATTGCTTCTCTTACTGCTACTAATATTTGTAATTTACCATCCTTTTTAAAAATTATTATTATTTCATC
Source organism: Perdix hodgsoniae (assembly GCA_035772895.1). Lineage (NCBI taxonomy): Eukaryota > Metazoa > Chordata > Aves > Galliformes > Phasianidae > Perdix > Perdix hodgsoniae. The sequence goes on along the minus strand of JAPSGF010000253.1, from coordinate 88,049 downwards.
TTTTTATGTTAGGTGCTGTCGCGGGTTAAGCAAGATCTACCTGTGCCCGTGACAGGGGGGCAGCTGGCCCAAAAGGGCCGCTGGCCCAAAAAGGGAAGGGGAAAAGGGAATGGGAAAAGAAAACAGCGACAGCGATCTAAGGAGGAAAACTTATTTTACTAACTATGATATTGGAAATGCAAAATAACACAATATAATAAGATCTAATCGAAATTGAGACTAATAAATCAAAAAAGATAGGAGAGAGAGTTCCCGAGACCAAGTCAAACCTGAAAAGTTTGGGATGGCCGGAAAAACGCTGCCTCCAGGAGCCCACTGACAAGCAGTAAGTAAAAGTTCCCCCCCCCGGAAGGGTCAGATCTCATGACTTCCGTCACGTACAGAGATAGGTACATGGAGCTGAAGTATTAACACTTTAGTTCCAGTGCACTACATGATGTATTGATGTGGAATACTGAAAACCAAAAAATGTAAAACCATGACATTCCACCCCTTATTCTACATCACTACATCATGCTCAATATATATATATATATACACATATATGCAAACAAAATGATTAAAAGTGCATTACACCCACACAAGTCTATATACATATACATACAATTACTGTCTGCACTCCCCTAGCATCAAGTTTCCTTGTGGTACACATTGAACATCCCCGTTTCTTTGCATTACCCACCAAGTGCACCCTGGTCCCTGGGCAAAAACAGTACCATGGAGAGGTTTGCCCTTTCCAGAAGCTGGAAGAACCCAAACCGTTTTACCCAACATGTTTTTTACATGTACAACAGGGACTTTATCTCCCTCTACGGTATGTAGGGAGCTGGATTGGGAAGGACCGTCACGATTGATAGATCCTCTGGTATTGACTAACCAAGTGGCTTCCGCCAAATGCTTCTCCCAGTGCTTAAATGTTCCACCACCCATTGCTTTCAGCATAGTTTTTAACAATCCATTCCACCGTTCAATTTTACCAGAGGCTGGTGCATGATAGGGAATATGGTAAATCCACTCAATGCCATGATCTTTGGCCCAAGTATTCACAAGAGAATTCTTGAAATGAGTCCCGTTATCTGACTCAATTCTTTCTGGGGTGCCATGTCGCCACAGGACTTGTTTCTCAAGACCCAGTATGGTGTTTCGGGCGGTAGCATGGGGTACTGCATATGTTTCAAGCCACCCCGTGGTTGCCTCCACCATGGTAAGCACATAACACTTACCACTGCGAGATCGTGGCAAGGTGATATAATCAACCTGCCATGCCTCCCCATATTTGTACTTTTGCCATCGCCCTTCCTCCCAGAGTGGTTTCATCCTCTTGGCTTGTTTAATTATGGCACACGTTTCACAGTCATGAATAACCTGTGCAATAGCACCCATAGTTAAGTCCACCCCTCGGTCTCTAGCCCACTTATATGTTGCATCTCTCCCTTGGTGGCCCGAGGTCTCGTGGGCCCACCGAGCTAGAAATAATTCACCCTTGTTCTGCCAGTCCAAGTCTATTTGAGCCACCTCAATTTTGGCAGCTCGGTCCACCTGATGGTTATTTTGCTGTTCTTCAGTAGCCCGATTCTTGGGCACATGAGCATCTACATGGCGTACTTTCACGACCAAATTCTTTATCCGGGTAGCAATATCTTTCCACAGTTCAGCAGCCCAAATAGGTTTACCCCTTCTTTGCCAGTTATTTTGTTCCCACTGATGTAACCACCCCCACAGAGCATTTGCCACCATCCACGAGTCAGTGTAAAGATAAAGTATTGGCCACCTCTCCCGTTCAGCAACATCTAAGGCCAGTTGGACAGCCTTTACCTCTGCAAATTGGCTTGATTCTCCTTTGCCTTCAGTGGCCTCTGCAACTTGCCGTGTGGGGCTCCACACAGCAGATTTCCATCTGCGATGCTTTCCCACAACACGACACGATCCATCTGTAAACAGGGCATATTTTTTTTCATTTTCTGGTAATTCGTTGTATGGTGGGGCCTCTTTAGCTCGTGATACTTCTTCTCCTGGTGATGTTCCAAACTTTTTACCTTCAGGCCAGTCCATGATGACCTCCAGGATTCCTGGACGGCTGAGACTCCCCATCCGTGCTCGTTGTGTAATCAGCGCAATCCACTTACTCCAAGTGGCATCAGTTGCATGATGAGTGGAGGGAACCTTTTCTTTGAACATCCAGTTCAGCACTGGCAGTCGAGGTGCCAGAAGGAGCTGTGTTTCAGTACCGACTACTTCAGAAGCAGCCCGAAGCCCCTCATATGCAGCTAAGATCTCCTTTTCAGTTGGAGTGTAGCCCTCTTCTGACCCCTTATATGCTCTACTCCAAAATCCCAGGGGTCGGCCTCGGGTCTCTCCTGAGGCTCTCTGCCACAAACTCCACGTGGGACCTTTCTCTCCAGCAGCAGTGTAGAGGATGTTCTTTATACCCTGTCCTGTCCGTACTGGCCCCAAGGCCACGGCACGGGCTATCTCCTGTTTAATCTGTTCAAAAGCCTGCTGCTGCTCGGGGCCCCATGTAAATTCATTCTTCATTCGCGTCACATGATAAAGGGGGCTTACAATGAAACTATAGTTTGGAACATGCATTCTCCAAAAGCCCACTGCACCCAGAAAAGATTGTGTCTCTTTCTTATTAGTGGGTGGAGACATAGCAGTGATTTTGTTGATCACATCTGTCGGGATGTGACGACGGCCATCTTGCCACTTTATACCTAGGAACTGAATCTCCTGAGCGGGTCCTTTCACTTTGCTTCGCTTAATAGCAAAACCAGCATGCAGAAGAATCTGGATTATTAGCTCTCCTTTTGTGAAGACTTCTTCCGCTGAATCGCCCCACACAACGATGTCATCAATGTATTGCAGGTGCTCAGGAGCACTGCCCTGTTCCAATACAGTTTGGATCAACCCATGGCAAATGGTTGGGCTGTGTTTCCACCCCTGGGGCAAACGGTTCCAAGTATACTGAACGCCCCTCCAGGTGAAAGCAAACTGTGGCCTACATTCTTTGGCCAAAGGAATGGAGAAAAAAGCATTAGCAATGTCAATGGTGGCATACCATTTGGCTGCTTTTGACTCCAGTTCATACTGGAGTTCTAACATGTCCGGCACAGCAGCACTCAGTGGGGGTGTGACTTCATTCAGGCCACGGTAGTCCACTGTCAACCTCCATTCTCCACTGGCTTTACGCACTGGCCATATGGGGCTGTTAAAAGGCGAATGAGTTTTGCTGATCACTCCCTGACTCTCTAGTTGACGAATCAACTTATGAATGGGGAGCAAGGAATCCCTGTTGGTGCGATACTGCCGTCTGTGCACTGTTTTTGTAGCAATTGGTACCTGTTGCTCTTTCACTCGTAGCAACCCCACAACAGACGGATCTTCTGACAGGCCAGGCAAAACAGACAGCTGCTTAATGTTGTCTGCGTCTACAGCAGCTATTCCAAAGGCCCATCGATACCCTTTAGGATCCTTGAAATGTCCCCTTCTGAGATAATCAATACCTAGTATACATGGAGCCCCTGGGCCAGTCACAATGGGGTGTTTTTGCCAGTCTTTACCAGTGAGGCTTATTTCGGCCTCCAACACAGTCAATTCTTGGGAGCCCCCAGTCACTCCAGAAATATGGATTGATTCTGTGCCCTCATGACTTGAAGGCATCAGAGTACACTGCGCACCAGTATCCACCAGTGCCTTATATTTCAGTGGTTCTGATGTGCCAGGCCATCGAATCCACACAGTCCAATAAACTCTATTATCCCTTTCCCTCCCCTGACTGAGGGCAGGGCCCCTCTATTCATTACCTGTTATAACCGGAGCAACTGCACTGGTGGTTGATCTGCTTTGTAATTCTCTTACTCGTGCTCGCAGTAGAGGAGTAGGTTGTTCATGCCACTTCCTCATGTCTTCTCCATGGTCACGTAAGTAACGCCACAAGGCAATTCGTGATGTAGGATTCCTTACTGGAGCCGGAAAGCGTTTGCCTTTAACAGCTGAGATTCTTGATGGTGCACGTGAGGAAAAGGGTTCCTCATCCTTAATTAATTGGATTCGCATCAATTTGATCAGCTCCTTCATTAGACTCTTCTGATCATCCTGATCTTCATCAAGCGTTTCTGATACTACTACAGGTTTGTCACGATTAATCAGTGAAGACACTTGCTCTTGCATTTTATTCAGTGAAGACACTTGCTCTTGCATTTTATTCAGTGAAGATGCTTGCATTTTATTCAGTGAAGACACTTGCTCTTGCATTTTATTCACTTGGTCCGTTAGTTGAGAGATGGCAGAAATGGAAGCACGAGTTACGGGTAGTTGCTGTTCATAGCTTTGGAGCTTAAGAATCAATTCAAAAACTAAGGGCATTCTCTGCTGATCCTCGTGTCTCTCACGTGCAGACATTAGTGCAACAGAATATCTGTCTGGTGCTGTACTTATGAGTTTCTGCCATATATCAGACGTCGTCCTCACTTTTTCAGGGTCATGGTCTTGGTGTGGGTCGTCAGGAACAAAGTTGGGGTCATACAGCATTTCCACCACAGCCATTTCCCTCAGATACTGGATACCCTTTTCAACTGTATCCCATCTTCTCGTCGCAGGCTTCAAGCCATCTTTGAAGGGATACCTTTCCTTCGCGGCTATTAACATTCTTTCCCAGAGGGTGGCAGCCCCATCCAAACATCGACTAATTCCTCTGTCAACAGCTGGATCTCTGGCAATGGCTCCGAGTTGGCGAGCTTCATTACGATCTAGAGACAAGCTACTGGCCCCGGCGTCCCAACAGCGAACCAACCAGGAAACGAGAGTTTCACTCGGGTGCCGTGTAAACTCCTTTCTTGAGCCTTGGATTTCGGTCATCTTCAGAGGCCGACGAGTAGTAATAGAGATTTCCTCTTCATCACTCTCCTCTTCATGTCTCTTAGTTTTTCCCTTTGCCTTTCTCGGTGGTGGTTCTGAGGAGGGCCCCTCACCTGGATCTTCCTCCACTTCCTCCTCTTCTTCTTTTTTCCGTTCTAGACGCGTGGACACTCGTTTCCATTTCTTGCCTTCCACCGGAGCAACTGTTATTGTTACTGGTTTCTCCTGTAACTGATCAGATTTGACTTGGGAATTCTTCCCTTTGGCCTGAACCTCAGCTCGGAAACTCTCTCTCTCCAGAACAGTATTATATAGGGTGCGGTAAGCACAAGCCAAACCCCAAATAAGTTGTGCCTCCTTAGATTTATGTAGGCCGCACTGTCCCTGGCTCAAATACTGGCTTAGTTTCTCAGGGTCCCATAGGTGTTCAAGAGTGAAATCCCATGACATTGCGGGCCCCCATGCTTCTAAGATTTTTCCTAAACCTGTCCATACCCCTTGCCAGTCAGCATTCTCTGGTTTTGGAGGAGACTCCTTCTGTTTACTACGCCTATAGTGGACCACATTCAGGTAAACTGATACGAGCAGGGCTACACTCATCAACATGAGCAGAGTTACGCACACATATATGAGCATTGACTGACTATCAGGAGAATGTCTGACAAACTGATAGGAAAATCTGGGAGTTGGTCCGAACATCGTGTAGTTTGTAAAATTGGCCATTCCATCTGGGAAGTAAATGTCAAAATTCATATCATGCCACGTTCCATATAGGTACCAATATAGGTACAATACAGGTGTCTCTATCCATGCCCTTACCCAGTTATATATGGACACCATTGTCCAACCAAAAGATATGATATTGATGAGTGGCCAGAAGGTCGTGAGTAACATTATAGCTTTGAATACCTTACGCAGCGCCCCCACAAAAAAGAATGGGTTCATTGCTGGTGTCTGCTAAAAAGGGGTTAATTAATTGAAACTACCAAGAAGAAGGGAATAAAAAAACAAGAGGCACTACCCAGACCAAGCAGTGCTCAAAGTTTACAAATATCCCAGAATACTGGCAGTACGCCTGGTCTTTCAAGGTCAAGTTTTCCAGCACAAAAACCTGAACTACTGATAATGCTCCTAACAAAGCTCTCTGAGAGCAGAGAAGGAGATTTGTTCTAAAAGCTAAAAAACTATGCCCGCATTCTCCACCAAAAAATCTGTCGCGGGTTAAGCAAGATCTACCTGTGCCCGTGACAGGGGGGCAGCTGGCCCAAAAGGGCCGCTGGCCCAAAAAGGGAAGGGGAAAAGGGAATGGGAAAAGAAAACAGCGACAGCGATCTAAGGAGGAAAACTTATTTTACTAACTATGATATTGGAAATGCAAAATAACACAATATAATAAGATCTAATCGAAATTGAGACTAATAAATCAAAAAAGATAGGAGAGAGAGTTCCCGAGACCAAGTCAAACCTGAAAAGTTTGGGATGGCCGGAAAAACGCTGCCTCCAGGAGCCCACTGACAAGCAGTAAGTAAAAGTTCCCCCCCCCCGGAAGGGTCAGATCTCATGACTTCCGTCACGTACAGAGATAGGTACATGGAGCTGAAGTATTAACACTTTAGTTCCAGTGCACTACATGATGTATTGATGTGGAATACTGAAAACCAAAAAAATGTAAAACCATGACAGGTGCAATCAGCCTTTTTTATCAGTTGAATAATACCATGGATGGCTACTATAGGAATACAGAAACAGAGTAAATCCCAGACACAGCTCAGGTTGGGTTGCACTGAGGATTACTCCAGTATGAGCTCTGCTGTGAGCAACCTGGTGCACAGGAGCACACTGCTTTCTTCCACATGGACCAACACTTACAAACCACCTCTGCACCCACTTCAGAACTACAAAGCCAGCCACACTCAGCCAGTGTCACACTGCACCAACTGCAAGAAATAAGGGAAATATTCTGTGGCAGCATTTCTCATTTTATGAGTCTATTCTTTAAATTAAAAAAAAAAAAAATCAAGCTCAAATTGTAGCTGTTGTCTTACACTGATCCTTAAAATTAAAAAATGCCGATTTAGACTCAATAAAGAGAGATGAATGCTTAAGAAACACTAATCATACTGCTTACTGTTTACAGTTTCACGACTCCTTAGCTCATGAAGTATAGAGGGAAAAAAATATAGGGAATAAGGCAGAAAGATCAAGAGGATACAAAAATGTTTTTTTTTCATAACCCATACCTTACAACTCTCCAGAATAAGAAATTACTAGTAATTAAAGGAAAGATTTTAGGGAAGGAAGGCAAAAATGGATTTTCAAAATGAAATGGAAAATCCCATGTGATTCAAAAAGAGGATTAAACCACCTACTACCAGGCAGATCTCAAAGATAAAATAAAGTTACTTTCATAGCAGAATACTAAGGTACATAATTCTTGATGCTGGATCAGTTATTTCTCAAAGTACAAGTTTCTGTCATCTTCACCAGCACTTCCAATTTGCCATTACATCCATCTCATCTTCAGACATCCTCATATCAAAATGGTTAATTTCATAGCCTTTGTTTTTTAGTGCCCCTTCTAAAACATTACTGTTTCACTTTAGGTTTGTTGTTCAGGCCACCATGTTTTTTTCGCTAGTTTCTCCCTTTTATTCTCACCTTGGTACATTTACATCTCCCCTTCTCACCCTCTCATAGCCTCCCACTGCTGTGCAAAGCACTCATCCCACCCTGCTGTCCTAATGCAGCCCTCCTCATCCTCCCCTCTGAACTGCAGCCTTCAAAAGGAAGCTAATGTCACATTTAAACCTTAGTACTTAAGCACCTTTTCCTTTACTTCAGTCTTCCTTTAATTTAGGATTATGTTCACTTAAAGGTGGGTTTGATTGCAAAGCATTAGTTCAGTTAATAGCATCAGTGATCTATGGGTGGCAGTGGAAAGGGAACCCATAGGATTGAGTGCAACAAGAATAACTTCATGCTATGTTTGATCAACTCCTTTCCTACCTTTAAAAAATCTTTTTAAATATTTTAGTGCAATTATTTTATTGCTAATATAATGATCCCAGATGTTGTATGTATAGCAGACGGTCTATATCCTTGCATATTCGCACATACAATAAAGAAAAAAAAGGATTGCAATGCAGCTAGACAGTATTACATGTGCCTGACAGACAGGACTGCACCCACAGTCCATATGCAGTGCTGGCACAATTGTGTCTATTTTGCAGATCAGTCTCACTTTCCTCCTCCTCTTTCCTCCAGATTTCGCTGGCAGAGGTTCAGTAATTACAGACATCATAACAAGAGTATCACCAAACTTTAATATCACTGAATTTTGAAGATGTTTTTATTGCTGCTATAAGAGGTGTATCAGTGTATGCCTAGGCAGCAAGAGAGCACTGCAACTAGCATGTTATTTGTTTCATCTGTGTGAAGCCAACTTTGTTACTAGAACTGTTCTTTCCTTCAAAGATTATCATCAGCCAACTCCTGAAAATCCTTAGGTAGAAACAGCTGGGGAGAGGGATGAGGCTCCTTCATACTGCCACAGGAAAGGGCACAAGGATTCATCCAGCTCAAGACAGAATGACACACAGTCTCTTCAGGGAGAAGAGATGAGAAGAAAATCTGTCCACTTATTTAGCTCTTTGCACCCAGTTTTTCTAAGCTTGACCATTTGTTTAACTGTATTTAAACAAAGACATTCAAGGGCACTGACTTTGCCAAGCTCTGTACCTGGCAAGCCAGTGCCTTACTGAGAGCTGTCAGTATCACCAGAATCAGCTAAATGTTTTTTTCCACAATTTCAATCAACTCATAGAACAAATCTGGGCTAAAAAACATCTCCTGAGGATGACAAGTACCAACACTGGTCACTTCTGGGGAAGCCACTGGTTAGCAGACAACTTTATCAAGAGAAAAAAAAACAACAACGCTTTAGCAGGGTATCCTAGGCCACATAAAAAACAACCTGGAAGGACTACCAATATATATACGTTGTAAGTAAAACAAAATTTCAAAAAACTACTTTGGTGTTTTTTCTCTTGTTTTTTTGTTTGTTTGTTTTTATTTTGTCTTGTGTTTTAGCAGATGTTAAAGCAACTGAAAGATGCAAACAACTTCAAAGAGAAATACCAGCTTGATTCCTTCCTACTTTGCAGCACACACAGCATAAGCTCAAGTAGGCAGAAACCCAAAACCCTCACAATAACCTTTAACAGCTTTCCTAAGTAAGCAACAGCACAACATCAGCAGCTCCACAAAAAACTCCAGCATTCTTGGAAAATATTCAATCAGTTGCATTACTACTGAATCCTGTAAAAGCACTTGCTCCCCTGCTTCCCACACCGTATTGTAAGGTTTGAGCAAAGAGCAGCCTCTTTTACTGTGCAGACCAACTGGAAGGCCAGCTATATCCTGGGCTGCATTAAAAAAGGGGTGGCTAACAGGGGGAGGGAGGTGATTGTCCCCCTCTACTCAGCTCCCATGAGACCCCATCTGGAGTACTGTGTTCAGGCCTGGGGCCACCAGCACAACAGGAACGTGGAGCTCTTAGTCCAGAGGAGGGCCACTAAGATGATCAGAGGGCTGGAGCACTTCTCCTATGAAGAAAGGTTGACGGAACTGGGTTTGTTTAGGTTGGAGAAAAGAAGAATCCAAGAGGGGGAGACCTCATTGTGGCCTTCCAGTACTTGAAGGGAGCATACAAGCAGGAGGGGAACAGCTGTTTATGAGGGTGGGCAGTGGCAGGAGAAGGAGGAATGGTCTTAAACTAAGACAGGGGAGGTTTAGGTTGGATATTAGGAGGAAGATTTTCACACAGGGATGGTTATGCACAGGTTGCCCAAGGAGGTTGTGGATGCCCCATCCCTGGAGGAGTTCAAGGCTAGGTTGGATGTAGCTCTGGACAGCCTAGTCTAGTGGTTGATGATCCTGCATAACACAGGGGGGGTTGAAACTAGATGATCTTTGAGGTCCTTTTCAACTCAGGCCATTCATGATTCTATGATTCTGTGAGTATTCCAAGTTGGAAGTGACCCACAAGGATCATCAAGTCCAAGCCCTCACTCCACAAAGGACCACCCAAATGCAGACAGTCCTTCATCTGCAGCAGCTCAGGGCTGTGCCCACTACTCTGGGCAGCCCATTCCATGCCACCGCCCTGGTGCAGACCCTGTCCCTCTCCCCCAGCTGCCCCTCCCCTGGCACAGCTCCATGCCGTTCCCTCGGGCCCTGTCGCTGTCACCAGGCAGCACAGCTCAGTGCTGCCCTCCGCTCCTTGTGAGGAGCTGCAGCCGCCATGAGTGGTGTCCTCAACCTGCTCTGCTCTGGGCTGAGCACACCGAGGGACCATCAAATTTGTCATCAAACCAGATCCCTTTTTGCCAGGCTGCGTTCCAGCTCCTCACCACTAATGTTTGTATACAGGCTGGGCTGTGATTCCAGCCAGGCAGGCAGAATAAAAAATAAAAATAAATAAAAAATAAAAGAGTCCTTGGTCATGGCTGGTTTCTTTTGACAATGCTGTAGAAGATCCTCACCTTTAAGTTTATATAGTGCTGAATCTGTCAGACGTGACTTGTAGGGAAAGTAAATTTATATACAGGTGGCACTTCTACTGAGATCAACCTGCCAGTATCTTACTTACATTTACACTCAATACAAGTACCTATGTTTTACTTATGCACTGCACTATATCAGATCTCTCAATTAACATCTAGGCTGGTAACTGCCAAGAACTTCAGAGCAACATCAGCATCTATGACCGCAAAAAGCTAACATAAAAGTCACTGGACATTCTTGTCAACGAATTCCTGTTAACCACCTGATGTGCTGCATGGACCTCTTACTAAATAATTTATTAAAAAACAAAAAAAAAAAAAAAAAAAAAAAAAAAACTTGATAAACTTTGGTCCTTGTCATTTTCTTTAAAGAGCATGGGAGAACCCTTTGTCTATAAACACCATGAAGAGTTTTGCCACTTGTGTAATAATAACCAAGGCTATTATTCTGAGTTCCTAATTGAAAAATAAAGAAGCAGCCTGGAGGCCCTGGGCACAGGACAGGTTCGAGGAGCTGTAGTGGCAGCTGTGAGAACATTTAGAGAGACGACACTCCTACTTCAAACACGTAAAAGCTGTGAGCAGTTGAGTGGCAGGTTTGATGTCTCCAGTGTGAAGAAAAGTATACCTTTCGTAACCACTGAAAGTGCTGCTCTGGCAGTAACACCAAGAAGATGAGGAAGGTCTGTGATTTTACTGGGATTTACAGTTATAAGACGCCAAATAGGTTTTTTGGATGTATATTTTTATTTGGTTTCTCCAGGGTGCTTAAGAGCCAACAGGGACAGGCTCTGCCTATGTTCTGCACAAGGCTGTGTGAAGGCACCAGGTAAACATACATCCCTGCAAGGCACTTGGCACAAGGCAGGGGGGAATGGAAGTACAAACCCTTGAGAGGGGCATGTGGGAGATGGTGACGTCTGATCCCTGCTGCATGTCACCATGCCTTCTCAATCTGCCCTTTACCTAAGTAGAGATTCTTCTTTTCCAAATTCATTTAGATAGTATCTCTTTCTTCACTAGCAACCAGCTCTAGCAAAGCTGGTACAATGCAGAACAACATCTCCAGTGGTCTGCCAGGCCCAGCCCATCATGCTAGACAATACTGAACATTTAACAACTGAACACTATTCTTCTATACCCAGCATGAGTAAATCTATGTTCCCAGCAGTGTTTTACCATAGAAATATTTACTTCCGTTCTGAGATATACTTAGCATACATACTCATGTCTTTACAAACTATTATAAGAAACATAATAGCTTGGGAAAAATGTGTATGAATACAATGTTTTCAAGAATATTATCTGTAAGTACAAAAGGACAAGCACACCTCACAGTCACAGATACTTGAATAAAGGAAAATATCTATGCACAGAGGTATAAAAGGGCTCTTTTTCTCCAAAAAATGCAAGTGTCAGCATCTTAAAGTGAATGCAAGTCACCATCTGTTGCCTGCAGTAAGGTGGCGTTTATCCGCCACATCAGCTGCCACCACAATGTAACAGGCAGTCTTACTTCAGAATCATATTCACTTCAGGTAATTAAAGTCAGTGCATTGAAACTGTTGTCCAACTCAAACAGCTGTAAGACAAGACCTTAGAGTGATGCACCAAACATAAGGTCAGGAGATAATGTAATTTATAAAGCTACAATATGAAAGACGTGAGAATCTAAATCTACATCACTAATAGCCTCATTTTCACGCAGTCTTTTCAAGACTGGGTGGTCTGCTTTGTTGTAGCTGAACACAAATGCATTAAACCATTTCTTCAGCGTTCAAAAGATTCACTTCACAAAATCTTGCTATTTGGTGAATTTTTAAAATATATAGGTGAATTTTTAAAATATATTTTACTGTTCTTAGGTAAGAGGAGGGGCATGATAGTTTCCCAGAGCAGCCAGTGAGACTCAATGATCTTTATAAGAAAGCTTAGCTGCAACAATCAATACATGAGGGGAGCATATAAGCAGGAGGAAGAACAGCTGTTAACATAAGTGGATAGTGATAGGACAAGGGGGAATGGTTTCAAACTAAAACAGGGGAGGTTTAGGTTAGATATTAGGAGGTAGATTTTCACACAGGATGGTGACGCACTGGAACAGGTTGCCCAAGGAGGCTGTGGATGCCCCATCCCTGGAGGCATTCAAGGCCAGGCTGGATGTGGCTCTGGGCAGCCTGGTCTGGTGGTTGGCGACCCTGCACATAGCAGGGGGGTTGAAACTAGATGATCATTGTCCTTTTCAACCCAGGCCATTCTATAATTCTGTGATGATGATAAGATGACAAAGCAGCGATAGAGAAACTTTAATACAACGGTTATTTAACACAAAAGAAATTACCTAAGTCATTAATCACATGGACAAAGTAGTAAGTGTTCCTAATGTTCAGTGGTATTTCTGTAACATTTACAAGGCAGTTTCTTGTAGCCAGACTGCAGTAAATATGGCTGACTTACTTAAGAAAGTCTAAGGAGTTTTTTAAAGCAATATGATAAAATTAAAGGCTACAGAGGAGGGGCAAAGTGAAAATAAAATGGGAGATAAAGGCCAAACATTTCTTTGTAGGCATTAACTCTTCATCTTAATATCTAATAACATATTAAACAAAAGAAAAATCATTTCTCCCAGTTGAACTATTGAGAATAAGGAGCAACAGAAATAATTTATTTGTTTTATATCTATGATAACAACACTTACAACTCCACATAGAGTGGAGACATGGCACACAATGGTACAGTAATATTCAAAACAGTGTTACGCATTGCCCAGAAGTGTACATGCAAGCATTTGTATTCAAATTAAATATGCACATAATGGTGCTTTGAGAAGAGCCAGATCCTCTACTGAGATACAATGGGAAAATTTCACCAGCACCATGAGAACCTCACTCACTCCCAGCAGAAAAAAAATCACTCTTCTGCATTTGTGCATGTGAACAGGAAGTTCTCAAAACAACTGGACCTTTACACATCAAGATTTGTAAGCTCTTTCTCAGCATGAGGCAGCTTTGTGAGAAGTGCACAGAAAGTATTTACACAGAAACCTCTGGGCACAGCAGAAGGCTCTGCCCCAGCTTCACTGAGGACTCCATCCTGCTGACTGCTCTCAACTCTTGCCTGAAAGCGATAAAAATGAGGCTGAGTGAGGTCTCACACTGCCGTCTGTGGGATGCTTCTAGCAAAGTCCCAACACAACCCTGAGAACAGAAGCCCTAACAGAGAAATTCCTTAATGATGATCAACACACTGACATCTTTCAATACAGAATATGAACTATTTCACTTGGCCAAATAAACTGCAAAAAATAAAGCATTCAGTTATATCCTAACAGATGACAGAAGTTTGCTCCTTCAAGGGAAAATGGAAGGTCGGGGGAGGACCAGTACTACTGGAGATATTCCCTTACAAAGGTTTTGTCTCACCTGCCCTTCAAGCCCCCTGCAGGCCCCCTCACCCCATGCACACTCCCAGGAACAACTTCTCACCGAGGCAGCTCCTGCTTGGTCTTTTTCTACTCCACAACTGGCAGTGCTTCAGTTTTTCAAGGAGCTGAAATATCTGGTCTCACAAGTCCTTGGCCTTGGTACACAATCACAGGGTGAAATTTAATGGCTAGGGATATGTATTAAATAATTCAGTGCAGTCTCTGCTTCTGTACCAGCATTTTCACACACAAGTTGATCTGTACTCTGTTAATGCCCCTTGGGCTGGATGCTTTTTATTTATTTTGAATAGCAGAGGACATAACAGGTAGTGTTTTGTTCTGTCTGGTTTTAATAGGAGGTCAAGCCTTAAACAATGTGGCTTTTCAGTCAAACTCATTGAAATGCTCCTCCCCTAATTACAAACTGGAGTACGTTGGCTCCATGGGAGTCCCTGAACCTGCAGGAAAAGGCATTTTCCTATAGCTGGTGCTGCAAAATTAGTCACACCTTCTGCCTCCTTTCAAGTTTACATGTAAACTGCATTTCCACTAAAAAGAACAAATGTGGTAGCAGGTTATATCATTTATCTGTCTGCACATCTCTATGCTGTTCTGCACTGCCAAATGATCTCTCACATTTTCCATGTTGAAAAGAAATATGTTTTTAGACATATGGGTGCAATTAATTTGATTCATGTTAAAAAAACAAACAAACAAAAAAAAACAACAACAGGTACTCCTCAGTTCCTTATTTTCTGTGACATCATCTCATTGCAACAAAATGCTCTCCTCAGCCTCTTCAGTTTTTGTCAGGCACTCCCATTTGCATTGCTTTCAACCCCACTGCAAAGTGCTATCCCAACCAAAGACATCAAGAACAAATGTACTAAGAGCCTGCATTTCAACAAGGTTGGAAGAGAAGCTGAGCACAATATTAGGCCACCAAGGTGTTATTCCATGCAGCGAAGATGCAGGCATAAATGCGTAAGGCTGGCATGCAGACATCTCCTGACTTCCATGCTATGCTGCTGCACTGTTCTATAAGGTGATGGTAGGGGAAAGTATCAGTATGAGGTTACTGAACTCATAAAGGAAGATCAAGAGGCACATAAATATACTATAAATCAAACGGTGATCCACTGCAGAACTATATTCTAGTGCCAAACTGAGAAATTCAGACACTTTAAATCATCACAAGTAAGCAGATGGTTTCCCCTGTGGCTTGGCTGCTGGAACTCAAAATTCAGCCAAAAGCGAGAAAGCCCCCAAATGACTGCAAATGGTAAAAATGAACAGAATCAGTCAAAAGAAAAAGCATCTACTAATTTTTCCTTCAGTGTAGCTTAGTGAGCGATAAGCTGCTTTTTTCAGTCTATTTAAAGGCAAGCCTGAAAGGACACTAATCTCTCATTTAAATGCAGAGCTGGCAGCAAGACCATTTGCATGTCACCATGCATCAAGCCACATCAATAACAGGCACAGGCACACAATCTCATTTTGTCGAGTATTGAGAGCACAGAATACACAGTTTACACTTGCTTTGTGCTTTTTATGCCCACTGTATGTCAGCAGCAGCAGGAAAAGAGACAACACCTAATGTGACTGCTGGCATAGAGCTAGCCTACACACGTTTAAACAGACTGAACCAGCAGAGCAAATTTATACCAAATCGGCACTTTGCATCATATGGCCATTTTTTTAACCTGTCACGAGCAACCTTACAGTTGTGTTTAGTGCAACATCACAACCAAACAGGTGAAGTGGAGAAAAGTCTTCAGCTTCCAGTACAGTAGAGTAAACAGTACATGTAGAGAACACATTATCATCTGGAAACTGCTGGATACAAATAAAAATAGGCTGTATGCCTTTTCTGGAAGGACAAAAAAAGAGGGAAAAAAAAAAAAGAAAGCTTTTCCAGAATTACACAGTGCCATTCACATTAACATTCTTACTGATTTGTCTTGAAAATACCATTCAGTATTTTGCCGTCAGTGACTACACAGTTTATGTTGGTGTATAAAAACACATGGAGGAATTAAGAAGCCTGGGAATGAACTTTTTACATACAGAAGTCAGAAAAGTTCCACAACAAGGCACGTGAATAAAGAAATAAAGAAATTAACTCTCATTCTGACATGCATCCATTAATTAAAATAAAGGAGTCACCTTTTTCATTTGACAATTTAAAATAAATAAATCCTAAAAAGGGGCTGCAAGTAAGAAGAGGACAGTCTCATTAGCAGGGTCTGTTGTGACAGGGCAAGGAGAAATGGTTTCAAACTGAAGGATGAAAGATTTAGATTGAATCTGAGGAAGAAGTTTTTTTACAACAAGGGTGGTGAAAAAGTGCCACAGAGAGGTGGTGGATGCCCCGTCCCTGGAGCCACTTAAGGTCAGTCTGGACAGGGCTCTGAACTACCTGACCTAGCTGTAGGCCCCCTGTTCACTGCGGGAGAGGTGGACTAGATGGCCTTTAAGGGTGCCTTCCAATTCATATGATTCTACGATTTTATGACTAACGTAAAATAAGTATAAAAATATAGACACATAAATCTAAATTCAAAGTAAATGAATATTCTCATGTCTTGTTTGACATTAGAACTCTACTCCTGCTGACACTGTATGAGCATGTACTTGTACTCTATCACAGAATAGCCTGGGTTGGAAGGGTCCTCAAGGATCATGAAGCTCCAACCACCCTGCCACAAGCAGGGCCACCAACCTCCCCATTTAATACTAGATCAGGTTGCCCAGAGCCCCATCCAGTCTGGCCTTGAACACCTCTAGGGACAGGGCATCCACAATCCCTCTGGGCAGCCTGTTCCAGCACCTCACCACTCTCTCGGTAAAGAACTTCTCCCTGACATCCAACCTAAATCTTCTCTCCCTCAACTTAAAACCATTTCCCCTTGTCCTGCTGTTATCTACCCTTTTGAAGAATTGACTCTCATCCTGTTTATAGGCTCCCTTTAGGTACTGAAAGGCTGCAATGAGGTCACCCCACAGCTTTCTCTTCTCCAGGCTGAACAAGCCCAGCTCCCTCAGCCTGTCTTCATAGAAGTGGTGCTCCAGCCCCCTGATCATCTTTGTGGATCTCCTCTAGACCCTCACCAACAGCTCTCTGTCTTTCTTGTACTGGGGGCTCCAGACAGGGCTTCATGAGGGGAGAGTAACGAGGGACAATGACCCCCCTGTCCCTGCTGGCCACCCATCTTCTGATGGAGCCCAGAATACCATTTGCTTTCCAAGCTGCAAGAGCAGACTGCTGGCTCATGTTAAGCTTTTCATCCATCAGGACTCCCAGGTCCTTCTCTGCAGGGCTGCCCTCAAGGATTGCTCCTTCCAATCTAAATAAATTCCTGAGATTCCTCTAACCCAAATGCAAAACCTTGTACTTTGCTGTGTTGAACCTCATTAGGTTCATCCAGGACTATCTTTCAAGCCCGTTGACATCCCTCTCTCTGAATGGCATCCCTTCCTTCCATTTCTGTCAACTGCACCACTCAGCTTGGTGTCATCAGCAAACTTGCTGAGGTGCACTCAGTTCCGCTGTTGATGTCATTGATAAAGATGTTAAAGAGCACTGGTCCCAAGACAGATCCCTGGGGGATGCTACTCGTTACCAGCCTCCACCTGGACATAGAGCCATTAATTACTACACTCTGTTTGCAGCCTTTCAACCAATTTCCTATCCATCGGGTAGTCCTCCCATCAAATCCACATCCCTCAAATTTGAATGTGAGGATGTGGTGAGGGACCATGTCAAAGGTCTTGCTCAAATCCAGGTAAATGATATCAGTTGCCTTCCCCTTGTCCACCAATGCCATCACTCCATCACAGAAGGCCACTGGATTGGTTAAGCATGACCTTCTCCTGGTGAAGCCGTGGTAGCTGTCTCAGATCACACACTCATTCCTCATGTGATCAAACATGTCGTCCAGGTGGATCTGTCCCATGATCTTCTCAGGCACAGAGGTGAGGCTCACTAGCCTGTAGTTCCCAGGTCCTCCTTTTTCCCTTTCTTGTAAATGGAATTGACTTGACCCTTCCTCCAGTTATCCAGGACCTCACCTGACAGCCACGACTTTTCAAATATGATGGAGAGCAGCTAGACAACCACCTCAGCCAGCTCCTTCAGAACCCTGGGATGCACGCCATCCGGCCCCATAGACTTGTACACATTCAGTCTCATGAGTCGGTCTTGGATTTGCTCTGCCCTTACAGTGGGGGGGGATTTACCGCCCCAGTCCCCACCTAGAGGTTTAGCAATGCAGAGTTCAGGGATGTGAAAAATCTTATAATCTTGTCTGCCAGTGAAGACCGAGGCAAAGAACTCATTCAGTACCTCAGCCTTCTCTTCATCTGTTGAAGCCAGTTCTCCTGTTACATTTACCAAAGCAGATACACTCACTTTGGCCTGTCTCTTCTGGCCAATGTACCTGTAGAATGTCTTCCTGTTGTTTTTCACGTCCCTTGCCAAGTTCAGTTCTGCCTGCGCCCTGGCTCTCCCGATGCCACGTTTGCAAGTCTTGACAGCATCCCTGTATTCTTCCCAGGTGACACACACTTGTTTCCAGAGCTTGTGTGCGCCTTTCTTTGCCCTCAGTATGCCCAGCAGGTCTTTGCCAAGCCTTGCTGGTCTCCTACCTCTTCTGCCTGCTTTCTTATTCAGAGGAACTCTTCTTATTCAGAGAGAGCTCTTGCACTCTCAGAAGGGCATCCTAGAAGAGTAGCCAGCTGTCCTCAACATCTGTGTCATCATCTAAGGATTGCACATAGAGGAAAAAATAGAGGAAAAAAAAATACACTCGGTGTGCAAAAAAACACTCCTGAGTGCTGATGAACAAGCTTTGAAATACCCACTCTATTCTTCCACACATTTTTAAATAGACCCCATTGTTTCACATATATTTAATGAGTCCCACTGTGGCAGCAGCTACACACTGAAGCAGAGACCAACCTCTGTATATGTCCTTTTGTGTGCACTCCAACCAAGCTGCCCACAGAAGACCTGACCATCCTACATGGGTCAAACCACAAAGCACTCACTGACTCAGGTCAGTGCTGGACCAGGCCAGCAAACACAGCCCTGTGCAGAAGCAAACACATACTGGGAGCCCAACATTTAAATTTTAAACTACACTTCTTTGTTGTGTTACAGTCACTATCGAGTAGGACAGTGATTTCAGGCTGGCTGAACACAGAGTGTGACCCAGATACAGCCAACACTGCTGCACTGGAAAGCTTTTCTGTTCCCACAGAAAAGCAAGCACAGGACAGCAAGGTGGGCAGAAGCTGGCTTCTTTCCCCATATCCCTGGCCAGAAGAGACTGAGCATACTGCAAAGCAGAAAAAACAAAATGCTATATTCCACTGAGGGAAACTACCCCCTTCCAACCCTCCTTCCCACTCAGCTCTTTCTAAATTCAGCTTGGAAGCACAGGGAAGGCAGAGTTTGGCAAAACAGACCATCAGTTGCTCACTTCAGGAGCAATGCTACAGGCCCTGCAGCCACCTTCTACTTCCATCAAGCAATTGCACGGAGGATTCCTAGACCAGTTTGAACTTCATGTCAATCACACTTTGAAAACAGAACACACTGTTGAATTATTTCAGTTAATTTTGTTTCCCTGTTCTCACACAGATGAAACCCATGCATTTGTAAAGATAATGCTTACAGCTCATCTGTCCCTCTGGCTGTAGTTAGATATGCAATTACTGTATGTTAGAAAACTATTTAGAATTTCTTCCTGCCAAACAAGATGATTCACAACTTTTTAACTGCCTTACTAAGTGTTTTCAAATTCCCTCTGCCTAAGGACTTCTGATCATTTTCCAGCAGAAGATACATATACTCAAATTATTCTGAGACAAACTACCAGATTACAAATAAAACCTTGTTTATTTATCGGTTTTTGCATGGAACTCAGTGCAGAGTTGAAAAACTTCAGATGTATTCAGGGTTGTGTGAATATCGGAGTGCACTTTACCATTGCCTTCAACTGGGGTAACGTTATCCAACATCCAGCTCTTTGGAAAAATCTCAATTTTGAAGTAAAACCAGCAGAGAGAAATTGAAGTTCCTGAGAGAATACAAAATTAATCCAATTCCTAGATCTACATTAAAATCCCTTTTCAAACTGTACTTTCAACTACTCTGCTTTCTAACCATTCAAGAAGAATTTGACTCCTAACCTAAAACTTTTGTCTTTAATTTATTCTTCTGTACAACAGGCATTCATGTTCTGAAACTGGCCCGGAAGTATTTTGTTACATACACAATATGAAAATCTGTAATTACTTTTCCCCTCCACGCTACTGCTGTGCAGATGGTACCAGTGTTACTTTAACAAAAGCCAGCTGGTGTGAAAGGCAGGATGAACACCGGTTGCTGGCTGGAGAGAGCTTCCCTGCTTCATTCCTTGGCCAGTCCCTGCTGGCTTCCATCTTTTCTAAATGGATTATGAAATGAACTTATTTGTAAGCTAAAACCTTTCCTAATTAATTCTGTCTCACCGTGTTTCCTTCCTTCACAAACCCAAGTCACTAATTTGTTGTATGTAAGCTTTTGCTTTGAAGAACTTTAAAATCTAGTACAGGAATTCACCATTGCTGTACTCTGGGCCCAAAGGATATGAAGTAGGCCCCCTACTTCACTTTATCTTCTCTGTTCTGTATTTAGATACCTTTGACTGCCAAGGTGTCTGTGAATAAGCAGCTGTGATTTCAGTTGAGCCCCAGGTTATCCTTGAGGAATAAAAACAGGGCAGATGAACGGTAAAAATGCTAACAAACGAAGCTGTAGGCCAAGTGTTTGCACAAACATTCCTAGAAGGAAGACATACCCTACAAAAAAGGCATCGTAAGATCAAAAGAGCTTTAAAATTGTGATGTAATACCAAGGAAATAAAACAGCATGGATCCAAGAGCTAATCAAATGAGGTAGGCTGTAATGAGATGTACCTTTATAGGGACACACTACAAGTATTTATATATGATAAAAGAGCAGCCAGCCTCTGTTTTGCCCACAACAGCATTTAAATTCCAGTTTTGCACTCATCTCTGAAGGAAGCCAAGCTCCTGGTCAGCAGTTAATGCAGGGAGGCTGTTGTGAGGCAAGCAAGCCACACAACCATCTCCTCTTGCTCAGAGCACACTCAGCTGGAAGGCCAGTCAAAGCCACCATACTCATTTCTCCACCCTTGCTGCCATCAAGGCCTGGGTACCTACCTCTCCCTTGTGGGACCACACACCAGAGGAAAGAGCTGGAGGCACAGCTCCTGAGGACCTCTCTTATGGTCAGCTGTCAACACACAGCTCTGCCAAGCCATGGTCTAAAGCAGCTATTTGATGTGCCCTTGTCTCTCTCCACCCAAAGCAGCTGAGCTTGTGTCTTTTGTACCTTACATGTGAAGGGATGCACCTGAGCTTTGGTATGCCATGAGCAATTTGCATTAGAAACAGTTTTTGTCAAAGCAAACCATCACACATAAAGGCTAAAAGCTGAAAGCTAGAGGGGAAAAATGCTGCCTAGTCCCAGCACTAAGTGAGGGTCTGAGAAACCTGGACCAGAGCATACTTCACCATACTTGTGTTGGCTTTTAGGCACTTGGCTGCACTTGCCTTTACAAAGGAGGTCTGAGGTGATGAACTTAAACATTTCTTGACTACAAAAGGGCATTGTGAGGAACCACACCATGTGCACTACAAAGATCATCAGGCACTGACATTATGGCAGTAATAGAAAACATAGGCTCCTAAAACAGAAGAAATTAAGCAGGTATCACGCCACCCTGAACAAATCTCCAATCCAAACAAGTAAAGAGCAGGACAAGCAAAGAACAGGTTGGACTGTGTGAACTCTAAAGACAAGGAAAAACACTAGAGAGGAAAGCACGAGGGGTGGAAAGAAACCCTAGAAAGCTTCACACAGCTGGCACTCTGAAGTGGTGGGACAGTCTGAAGGCACTGATTTGCTCTGTAGATTCAAGCAGTTTAGTGCTAAGTCCTAACCTCAGCTATCCCTGATCCAGAGGAAAACCTAACCTCAGCCATCTCTGATCCAGAGGAAAACCTAACCTCAGCTATCCCTGATCCAGAAGAAAACCCTATGGACCCTCAATATCTGTAAGAGTGTTTTCATCTATCAGTGAATATATAAACACTCTTCGCTCCTTGCAACCTGCACTTCATTGAAGAAGCTGCAACAGTGTGAAAACGAAACCTCAGCCTGAAATAAGTACAATGCAGCACTGAGGGGCGCCCACACTGCGAAGTAGACTATGCTGTCTGGGGCTGTATGAGCCAAAATACTGCCAACATGTAACAGAACTGATTCTTAACCCTCTACTCAAACAATGGTGATTCCAGTGATGAAGCTGCAGTATGCACTTGGAGTGCTATGTCCAGTTCTAGGCCCCCAAGTACAAGAGAGACATGGGCATACTGGAGAGAGTTCAGTGGAAGGGCAGCAAGATAATGAAGGGACTGGAGCATCTCTGCTATGATGAGAGGCTGACTGCTCAGCTGAGAGAAGAGGAGGCTCTGGGGGAACTCATCAAAGTGTATAAATACCTGAAGGGAGGATGCAAAGGCACCTGCCCAGTGCCAGCACAAGAGGGAAAGGGCACAAACTGGAACACAGGAGGTTCCCCCTGAACATCAGGCAGCACTTCTTTGCTGTATAGATGACTGAACCCTGGCACAGGCTGCCAGAGACTGTGAGGTTTCTTCCTTGGAGATCTTCAAGAACTGCCTGGACGAGGCCCTCAGCACCCTGCTCCGAGTGTCTCTGCTTGGGCAGGGGTTGGGCCAGAGGGACACAGAGGCCCGACAGCCTCAGCCACTGTGGGATTCTGAATCAACTGGAGGGACAAACTGGGTAAAGCAGAATATAAGGGAAGTTAACTATGCTTTGCCTTTGTACTCTTTTAATTGACTCCAGAGGCCATAGGCAAGAGCACTAGATATCTTAGGACTTAAGTTCATTCTGGGAACTAGGAAACAACGTACAGTACAGAGCCAAATGGAAGTTTTATTTTCTTGAGACTCACAGCTGGGAGACCATGCCTCTACTTCTTCCTGCAGTATTAACGTCCAAATACTTCTTTGAATACAGAACTGAAACAGTCTCCAGAAACTCCTTGGGAGATGAGGCCCCTTTGCATCCACAGGGAACTGATGTGACTACCCTACAAAACTCTGCATCTCTTTGTTTGCCTCAGCTGCTCCCAAGGGAAACATTTATCAAGCTTTTAGTAAAAAGTGATTTACAAACTTTTCCAGAGTTGACTGCTCCCACAGTCTGCTTATCCCATGGCAGCAAAACATTTCTTTGTCAATGTCAAAGATCAGTGCTGATGATCAACAACACTTCTTAAAAAAAAACCAAAAAAAAACATAGTAGTAATGTTAACAGTCACCTACCATTAAATAAGGAAGGATTTTTCATTAAAGAGATTTGTGTTTACACATGAGCAATCACTTTCAACAACAGCAACAACTACATTTAATGTCTGTGATATCCGAAAAGTATTTCATCAAATACTTTTATAGTTTACAGATATCCTTTCTGCCATCTATAACAGCTGCCTGAAGGCAATTCAGTCTTATTTTACATACTCTGTTTACTGTGCTGTAAAATGAAGAGACTGAGTCTGCTATTGTCCTTGCAGGCCGAACTGGATAAACATAATTTTAAATTTAAGTTTTACTTCTCAAGGCAACATATTATTAGCATTGAAAGAAGAGATATCTGTATCAGTTTCTGCTTGGTTAGTCAATCCTGAAAATTAGATGGGTTTATAAAGAGTAATTTTCTGATGTATTTACCAGTGTTTTGCTGTCTAGAAGCCGGAAGCAGGCTCCTCAAATTAACTGGAAAACATGTGCTTGAAATATTTAATTTTCTTTTTCACTACCATTTGTTTTTTAAATCATGACATTTATGTGTTCTTTAATTAGATTTTAACTGTATTGCTGCCACAAAAATTATACATAAGAAAAGGTGTACCAAAATAATGCAATTTTGAACTGGAGTAATTTCATAGAGTATTTTTAAAATATATTACCCCAAAAAAATCATATTATTCAGCAAAGTCTTTGAGCTTTCTGAATACATTCAGACTTAACAACAAAAAAAAAAATAGACAATAAGAGTTCACAGTACTTCACAATCAGAGTTATTTGTTTAATTTGTTTTTCTACCTTATTCTACCTACTTTCTACCTATTCTTTCTACCTACTCTACCTTTTTTTCTTATACTACCCAACCCCAACCAGTCAACCATCCAACCAACCAACCATCAACCCCAATCAGTACCTTAGAGATTCATGGAACCATTTGAGTTGGAAGGGACCCTTAAAGGCTATCTAGTCCAACTCAATGGAATTGGATTGTGATAGGGACACCTGCAGCTAGATCAAGTTGCTCAGAGCCTCATTCATCCTGACCTTGAATGTCTCCAGGGATGGGGCAATCCACCACTCTGAGCAACCTGTTCCACTGCTTCACACGTTTCCACTACTGCCCTACACATGGACATTCACGTACCCCTGCTACCATTCCCACTGAAAACCAAGGCACGTCAAGCTAAAAAAAGATAAATTTTAGTTTATTAGTAATAGTCATTAAGTTGCCCAAGTTTCAATCCTCATTGTGCTATCTCAGTAAATTAACTACTGCACATCCTCACATCTTTTAACATCTATTTTTTGAACTCTTCTGAGTTCACTTGTTATATCCAATCACTTCACATTCCATGGGGAAAAAAAAAAAATTATTACCAATTTTGACCTTTTTGGCTTTTATATATATATATATATAATTTTCTGCTTTGAGGAAATGGAAAGAATGGTGATTTGAAACTTTATAGGGGAAAACGCATCTGTAAATTGTAAGCTGTAACCAGGGAGTGTTACTCTCCACAGACAGTAACAGTTTCAGCAAACTGAGAACACTGAAGAAGGAAAATACTATCCAAGAGGGACAATAATTTTATTTCAGAGAATGTATCTGCAGTATTGAAAACTGCCATCCCTCACATGCTCGCTTCTGACAGCAACATTTAGCAGCCTACGGTCACAGACAACCAGAAAGTGTTTTTTGGTTTCTTTTGCTATGTTAGAATGAGCCAAGGAAAATGCCCCCTAGGACAGATGTTGCAGGACTTACATAAAGAGGAACTTCATTGCAGCTTAGCTCCATTGTCACAGCACCTAAAAAGAGAATAAATCAGTGGGATTATTACACACCAAATCAGGAGGCATCAACACCACTGAATCCCATTTACTGCTGTGAACTAAGTTGACATCTTTCCAGTGTTAGTGAAAGAAAGCACACAGCAAGCTCTGCTCAATGCCCTGCTGCCATGGGCTCCCCAGCAGGGTGAAAGGGATGATGCTGGAGGAGGAGGCAGTGTGCTGCTCACACTATGGGCATAGCACACAGAACAGGTCACAGATGGCTGAACCTGACAGAGGAGACATTCCTAGTGCCAGCAAGCGAAGAGCAGGGGATTGTGGCACTCCTTATCTCCAGAGGTAAAGACAGGAATTGAAAAGCTGACCTACAGCAGTAGCGGTCTTTTACTCTACACCAGTAACGCAAGCAACTGGGGCAGGTATTTCAGCAGCTTCACAACAGATATCCCCACGGCAGGTTCCCTTTAATATCCCAAACAGCAAAATACTGACATGTTTTCGAACTTGCTACACCCTCAGCATTCATACCCTATGCACAGCATTCCTAGCAAACAAGAAAAGTGTACCAGAAGCGACTCCATGCCTCTAAAACAGCAACTATGCACAGGTCTTCTTCCACTCACTGAAACAGGTCCCAAGAAGCTCTTGTCTCACTCAAGAGGAGGCTGCCTCCACTCAGAAGTGGCCTTGTTTTCACAGCTGAACAGTTTCTAAGAACAGCAGAGCTCAGGGCTGTGCAGCACGCTACTGGTTGGCACATAAGGTACAGCCCGCTCTGAGCCAGATGGGATTTCAGAAGTTCCCTTCCGGCATGCTGCAAAAATTAAATAGTTTTAAAAGAGAAATGCTTGGCCACAAACATTCAGCAACCAGAAAAAAATATACATATACATGAAAAAGAAGGAGAAAAAGAAAGAAAAAGAAACTCTAATATAGTGAGAAAAAGGGTCTCAACAAACCCCAGCCCAGCTAGCAGCAAGCTGCAGACAGAGGGGCTCTTATGTTCGGTAACAGAAGGAGGAACCCCGCAGCTGACTCCAGTGTGTCTCACTTTAACAGGCACAGACAAAGCTCACTAGTTTCCAGCACCAGCATCCTGAATGCAGCCAGCTGTAAACACAGCTACAAGTGAAACTAAGAAACCATAGCACTATGGCTGCAATGAGTATTTTAAGGTGGAGCTTTTCTCAAGTGTCATGTAACAGGGCTGATGAACATTTTTGGCTACCATCCCAGACCTGTCACCAACTCACAATTACTGCGACACACAGAATACACACAGAGAGAGCATCGTTTAATGGCAGGATGAAGTGGGAGATATGCCAGCCAGCTGTGTGTGCACCACTGTTCCATCATGCTGTATAAAGTCCCTCCACCTGTAATGCTGTCCCTCTTTCAAGGCACACATCCAAACAACTCTCCACCATCTCCTCTGTTAAGAAAATGTGAACACAATCAAATGATTATGCCACGAGAGCAGGAGCAGACCTTCTGCAGGTTCCATATGACCAAATGACCTCCACAGCATCAACAGTTGTACACTGCATCCTTCTCTCCAAAGGATGTGCAAGACAAGCACCCAGTCCAGTTTGCCTGTTCTGCTGCAAGCATGCCCGGGAAAACTTAATTTCATCCTTCCCTCAATGTATTACCATTACCATCAGTGCCACAGGCTCCTTTTTTACTGGATATTGCACACGGAACTCACTGATCTGATGCCATCCTGATTCCAGTTTCCTCCACTCTTCATTTAAGCCACCCTGCGAACCCTCTGGGTGTAGGTCATTCTGAAGCACCAGGTACGTAGCTCAGTACTGAGTGGGTGAGCAGACCTAAGATTTACTCATTTGATGCAATTGGTACTGCATTCTTTGAAAACATGAGATACTGAACACTGACAAGAACCACTCTGAAATATTTTATCACTATATAATATAATCAGTGTAATAAATAGCAGTGTTTTTAATATAAGCCATCTTATTATGGCCTTTGCTGGAGACAAATGCATAGCTAAGCTTATTTTGCTTCCGGCAAAAGAACCAGTAAACGTCCACACAAAATCAGTCTGCTCTCCTTTCACTCTTCAGAGTACCAGCTGTTCAGAAAAGGTTTTACACAAGTGCCTCACATCTTTCCTCTGCCTGGGGCTTGCTGTAACTTGGTGTGATTACTGGAAGTGGCTGGGAGGGACAGGAAGAAGAAGAGGATGCACGTAGGGAGGAAATATTCAGCTCTGGCTCTTGTTGAGTTGCTCTTGTGCAATCCATTTCAGAGAGTAGCTGAATGGGACTTGTGTGCACCCTGCCTGCACAGGGAAGGGCTGCTCAGCTCCCCCTGTAGCACTTTCACCAGTGCCACTGCTGTTCCACGGTGCTGAGGAGGAGCCCGAACATGAACAGCAGGCTCAGACCCCAAGTCAAACTGGAAACAGTGGATACACACGTGTTCCTCCAACAGAGACGACAGGCAGGTCCAATTTCAGGCACTACACACAGATGTCAGCCTCACATCTACTGCAGCAGAAGCAGGATTCATCCAAACAAAGAACAATACCTTGTCATCTTCCAAGTTGATTCCAATTAGCAGTAAATTTAATGAAAGCATTTTTTGTGGTATGCATTTCATCCCAGTAGAAGTAAGTATGCAAGACAGAACAAAAGATCTAGAAAATAAAATTAACCACCTTTTATTTTATTTTATTTTATTTTTTAAACCTACAGTCTCTCCGTAAGTCTAGGATCAAATGCTATTTCTGGTCTCCTGCCAAACTCAGGGTTGTTGTGATGGTATCAGCAAGTTTTGTGGTTTTATCTGTTTTCCCAAAAATGCATAAATAATCCCTCCTATGCTTTCCCAATATTTTGGGACTCTCATATATCACACATTACTCATTTCAGGATTATAGATCATGGTACTCCCAGTTATCAAGACATATTAGAAAGTCTAGAAGAAAGAAGTACCGGACATTTCTATTTTCCATCTGTGTTCTGACTTAACTGCACTTTAATGGTAAAGACTCTCATTATCAAATTGCTCACTCTTTTTTTTCTTTCTTTTACACATCAAAGAAATTACATATGGAAAAGTGTTATCTAAACCTCAGTGGAAAAGCATTTCTGCTGTCTGAAAAGGTGGCCCTTCAGCCACTACCATTACTGCTATTTGACTGTCCTGGCACCTACTGTGTATCATCATCAGATTTTTCCTAAACAGAAGATGACACTTGATCCTACAGCAACATATTTTCCCACTCGGAATTTCATCATCTTCTTTTCCCTTCAAAGAAAGCATCTAACTGTGGAAAAAATAGATAGAGAGGGCAAACACTGGGCTCAGGCCTCAATGCTGCCCTGTGATCCAGCTCTGGTATGAACCTCATTGAACTACGGGCTCAGCTGCTGCTGTGAAAACCCTGTGGTTTGTGTAAGCATAGAGAAGTGCTGCAAAGCATAAGCAGCAGTTTGCACTCCATAATTCTCTTCCATATAACACTTATCACAGAATCACAGGATCACAGACGGCTTGCGTTGGAAAAGACCTTAAAACTCACCCAACTTCAACCCGTTGCCACAGGCAGGGCTGCCACCTACCAGATCAGGCTGCCCAGGGCCCCAGCTAAAATGGCTTTCAACATCTACAGGGGCTGGGAGTCCAAAGATAGCAAATCATCTTCTCATCAACTGGAGCAACCCAAAAGATACAGAGTCCACTGGAAGACAAGCAGGAATTCCCTGAGGATCATCTGCAATGCCTGACAATCCAGCACTGCCTTCTAAGCAAAACATGCAACTGCACCAAGTCTGGCAGCACAAGCATTGCAAGAGAGCTTCCATCTCTCTCTCTTCCATTGGATGCCCATCACACATCACCATTGCGGTCCATAGGAGCTTGATGCTGTATCATCCCCCAACACAGCCTCTAAGATGAATACAAACTATTGTACATGTTGTTTTTATACATCTCACAGCTTAATACTTTTTGATACTCCGGTGTGGTGCTCAAGAAGCTAGCCAGTTCCATTAATAATATTCATTCATGCTGCTTCCTCTCAAGAAATACAGCAATCAAACAAATCCAGTGTATTTTCAGATTTATAGGTTCCTTCTGAGTTACTTTATGCTTGTGTATACCTCAAGGTCCACCCGCTGCTTCCTAAGCACCAGCAAATGTGCTGCTGCGCAGAGATCAGATCTTATTTAGTACAGAATGTTCTCTTATGTGCAGATCTTTGCTCTGGGCCTGATTAAAAAGCCGTGGAAGACTTAAACAAAAGGAAAAAAAGTAGAGAGCTTAACTGTACCCATAATGAGCACTCCGTTCCAAAATACAGAGATTTGCACCTTTACAGCCAAGTTTTTTGGCCCAGATCTTACACTTAGCTTTCTAGAAGATCTATAGCATGATGGGGGCAGGGAGGGGACAAAGCAAAGCCCTCAGCCAGCACTTTGCAAGCACTTTTACTTCCTTCTAGCAGCATTCAAATTGACAAGTAAAAGAAACCCTCACCTACTAAATTTTTAATGAAGCTGCTTGCATTAGTGTTGATTACTTCACCAAACATCAGTTGCTCTTGAAACAAATGAATGGAAGAAATGCAATGAAATACCTGTTGTAATAGCTCCCTTTCCAACTATTTGAGACTTTAAAAAATCTTAAATCTTCCAAAATCACCTGACTTATGGCTATCATACTGCCTTTTTTTCTTTTTTTACCATATTTTCCATTAGCACAGAAAATATATTAAGATTCTCTGCAGAAGTTCACAATTTTTTTAAACTTTTAAAAATTTGAGTTTTACAATAGGAACATCTCTATAAAAGTGGCACCCTGAGGTTGGCAAACCTTTATACGTTCTTCTATTAACTTCTCAATGCAGCATTTTCATTTTAGCTAAAGCCAAAACACACCGCCAGGTTTTAGAAACCCAAGAAGCTTTAGAAAATTTGTCTTATACAAAAAGAAAAGCAAAGGTGAGCCTCTAAAACAAACTAGAATCTGTTTGATACCACTGCCAGATATCTCTCATCTCCCTCTAGTGCCAGATTTGACAGAGGAAATTGCTTTTCAATGACTTTTTAAAAGATATTTTTTAATGGTTTAGGAATTTACCACTCCTTTCTGTGCTGTGAAGCTGTAATGCCCGAGAGGAAAAAGGAACTCATTAAAGGATTTATACAGGGTAGGTGCACCGCTCACTGGGAAGGGAGCAACGTAGTCAACCAGAATTGTGGTTTACACATGCATTCAGACATGTTCCAGTGCTGTTGGTGATGCTCATCACTGCTCAGCCCTGACCATCACCATAGTGCTGCAACTAAGGGAAAGAGCTCAGGGACATATGGTGTGTACAATGATACTGCTGTAATTTCCACTCCACATTCATCAACAGCCAGAATTAGTGCCCCGGGAGCACTGTTTATTTAAATCAGGAGCAGCCAAAGTACATCTCAGCTTGCTCTGTAGAGACAAGACTCTCTCGGTTTCTGATTATTCCAAGGGTGGCAGCAGAGCAGAATTAAGGCAGTTTGGGTGACCTTCATGTATTCAGCTACTTGGAGCACTCTGTAACACTAAACACTGCCAGACTGTTTATATGTATTTGCTGGAAACTGCACACTTCTCTCCCCCTTGTTCAAACTGAAAATTGAAAGTGAAAGAGAACATTGTCTGAAAATTGTAATGGGTTTATTCAAATTCACAACTCTTCAGTAACTCATTTCCTCCTACAAAGCCTGCCTGTAGAAAAGTCTTCTTTAATCTTTGGAAGCGTGTGAGAGCCTGAAGCTGCAGCAGATGAGTTCCACTTCCCCTCCAGTATTAGCTGTGCATAAATCAGAAGCACAACAGCAGCGCTGAATCTGATTCAGCTGGGGCTCCTACTCCTGAGCACAGCCACACAAGAGATGATGCACAGAACTGCCACAGTTCAGCTCTCTGTTCACTGACTCTTTTCCAGCCAAACGTACTGCACATATTGTCACACAGCCTGCTCTCAAACGGCCACCACACTAACAGAGACTGAGCTCACCAAGGTACCAAGAATTCCAAGAAGTCTCCCGGAAAGGTGACAAGACGCTGCAGATGCAGAGATACTCAAACTAACACAGCAGGGAAACTCAGGCACAAGCTTCCACTGTGACACACCTGCAGTCTGCTGCTCTGGGCAGTGTGTGAGCACTTGGAGCACTACAGGAGGGACACATAGTGAACACAGCTGCCCCAAGTTTACCATATTCCCCCATCTCTAAACTGTGCTGTCTGCCCCGGTGTGAGGCCACGCAGAGCAGACTTTCAGCTGGCAGAGCCAACAATTCAAACTGGATCCTCTGACTCACTGTGTTACTCATAGGCCATCCTTCCTATGTCCTGGTACAAATTCTTGTTCGACGTGTTATTGAGATCGGAAGCATGGTGAGACATTCCACACACCATCTCCTTCCCAAGCAGCCCCACAAAGCAACTATTCTTGGGGGAACAATAGGAACTTCTCCTGAATAACAGCAGCAGCTTCAGACTGAGAAAAAGAATACTCCCGTGTGACGTTACATAACCAGATCTTGGCAGAAATGTCCAATTTAGACATCAACTGAGAGGGCCAGATGAGTATCACAGCAGATCTTACTTACATGAGCTCTTTCTTCATTGCATTCAGTATTCAAATCCTGCTTTTGAAAAACTCCAAACTACTCGGTTTTCTCACTTGATTTCCTCATGTGAGTTTTCACACTAAATTCTCAGAACACAGACCATTTTCCAGCTAGATGGGAAAATCCCTTGTACTTAAATGCCTCCTGAAATCATATTTCTTCAAAGCACAGTAGAAAGAAAATTACAAAAGAGAGAAGAAATAATACATATCATCTGTTATCTTCTTATCGCATCTGTGTGTCTCACCATGCCTCAGGAGAACAACCTTCACTCCTGCATCGTACCAAATGCAGAGGCAGGAGCAAGTCGGTCACTGTCTTTTTTCAGCATAAAAGCACAATCCCAGTTTGAAAACTTGCCTAGCTCCAAGCTGCATACAACAGTGCCATGGAACAAAACGGTACAAAGAAGCACTCCTGATCTGCTGCTTGGAACTGCACCGCTAAAAAACTTCTCTTTTACATCCTTCAACTGAAACAATTTTAAACCTCTTTTGGCTCAGAAAGACTAACGCTTGCAAAATGAGATGCCTTGTTAGAGATGAGAAGTGAGACTACAGCAGCATAAGAGGGCAAAATAAGCAACAAACAGAAACAGAGGCATAGGTAGAGTTATAGTTCTGTACATATAAAATTATGTATCGATAGGTACATATGTATACAGTTATACATACAGGCTTTGCCGCCCCGCTGCGGGACTCCAGAAGCCGAACGCCGCAGCTTTCCCACGACGCGGCCGCCGGCGGAGCCCCGCAGCAGCGCAGCACAGCGCAGCACAGCGCAGCACAGCGCAGCACAGCGCAGCACAGCCCCGCCGGGTGCCGCAGGGCAGCAGGTGCCGCGGTGCGCTTACCTGCCGAGCCGCCCCGAGCCGCGCCTGCCCGCGGGGCGACAGAACGAAGCGGCGGAGCCGCGGCCCCGGACACGGATGGCTCTGCCCCTCCGGGACGGGGCGGCCGCGGGAGGCAGCCCGCCCCCGATCGCGGGAGGGCGGCGGCACCGCGGGGAGCCCCGCGCGGCCCCGGGCGGCTCTCGGAGCGCTGCGCTGCCCTCTCCCGGCCGCGGCGCGAGGGGACGGGGCGGCAGCAGCCCAGCCCTGTATCGCCGCTCCGGGAGTGCGTCGGGGTCGGGACAGACGGGGCTGTCCGGCTGCTGCGCTTCTTGTAGCTGTTCTCAGTTACGTGGAGTTGACTCCCAAGCCCATTCGGACAGGGTATTTCATGAGCAAAGACAGCGGAGAGTGGAGATGTAGTGTCGAGTATGGGATGCTGAGATAGTCTGTGTCCTGCTTGTTGTAGATAGACGCTGTACTTTCTTTCTGACAATGTGTGGGGATGAAAAAAATGTTAATGCACAGGTAGATAGTGATAGGACAAGAGGAAATGGATTTAAACTGAAGGAGATGTAGATTAGATTTCAGGGGGAAGTTTTCTACTGCGGGGACGGTGAGGTGCTGGCAGAGCTGCCCAGAGAAGTAGTGGATGTCCCGTCCCTGGAGGCATTCAAAGCCAGGCTGATGGGGTCCTGGGCAGCCTGAGCTGGCAGGTGAAAACCAGGGCACAGCAGGGGGCAGGGGCTCTGTGTGCTTTATGGTCCCTTCCAACCCACACCGTTCCATGGTTCAATTCAAGTGCTGTAAGCAGTGCATGAGAGAATTACTGCTTGACTTAGAAGCATCATACATAACAGTGTGTAGCTCTGTATTTCTTTAGTACATTAAGTGTCTGTACATTAAGAAAAACAAAGGCAATCAGAGGAAAACACAAGGATCTGTTCAGTACAGAACTAGAGCTTAGCTAGCTTCTAATTTTTTGCCTTATGGAGCAATGTTACTGGTTAAAATGAACTTGCCAATAACTCCAAAAAGTTATCCAACTCCTCTGGGAGCATTAGCCGAGATGAAAACACACTCCTGGCATGGTTTTTTCTTGTTTCCTGTATTCTCCTTTCCCATACCCACAGGGATAACTGCAGGTCCTGACTTCTGAACTCTCTATGACCCAAAGTAACAATGTGAGCACAAATAAAAAGAAAAAAGAAAACGGAAAAAAAAAAAAAAAGAAACAAAAAATAATGCAGAACGTGAGCAGAGATAAAAAGAAAAAAACATTTTAAAAAGCAGCAACAATTAAAAGTAAACAAACATGGTATGCTGTTCTTCAGAGGTAGGACACAAGGCCTTCCAGCAGGGGATGGGTTGAATATTAGGAAAAGACAACAGCAAATATTGCTTTGTTCCCCAGGATGCTCTAAGTATGGAGAGAAAAGACATTCCTCCCCTTAGGGTTTAAAGAAAAAGTGGGAGATCAGATACGCAGACTGACTCCTGCTTCTCTGCACTGGGTGAAGCAATGACACCCCACACACACCCCTCATGGGGTCCTCCCAGATGGATGTCTCCATTGATTTGGCTTCCCTTTAAGGCACTTACATAGGAGTAGTAGGTACTATTAAACTGACAACACAAATTGGTATTTTAAATACATATGTATGTATATATATACACACGGCAGCACAATCTGGGCTGACGTTTTCCTTATTGGACACTGGAAGGCCCACATGCTGCATATCCAACTAATTGAAAAATTGCATCCAAGCGGTCAAAGGTCCAGACTCAAGTTTCATTAAAAAAAAAAAAAAATTAAGCTCCTCAATTTTTGTTTTCCTTTATGCCTTAATGCAGTTATACTCCTACCACTTGCTTTCCCCAGCTAAATGCCTGATAATTTCACAAGCATTTCTTGAAAGAATGTAACGTAGCAGCTATAAAAAAAACTATGCAGATGGGGATTAAAATCAAAACTTAGTCTAGTACCCTTTTAAAACATACTGTTCTAAACATCTCTCCATTTTTAAGGGTGATGGTAAAAGAGAAAGCATAAAAGACGGAATACAGGGCTATTGTTTCTTTAGCACTGCCTTTCAAGGGTAAAATGCATGAGATCATCCCCAAAAATGTGATCTGCAGCTAGGAAACTTGTGTTTTAAACAGTAAAGCGTGTAAATTGTGTCTTAACAGTAAAATCTGTTAAGATCTGGTATTGTTGTTGTTGTTTTCTTACAAAATCTCTGACTTACTCTTTTTGCAGTTTTTCACTAACGTGGGTTACAGACTCCAACCAAGGAATGTCAGTAAATGGTGGACAACTATGGTGGGCATCCTGAAAGCATCCCTGCTCAGCTTCACAACCGTAACCTTCACACAGTTCAAGTATGCATACAAATCTAAATCAAGAATTTGGCAAGATTTGTGTTACACAAGAATTGGTAGAGCCATTAAGAGCTTTTTGTGTTCAGATGCAGAGACATGAAACAGCCTGGAGACTAATGATTTTGCTTTGCTGGCAACAGCAGTGAGAAATTTGCCATCCAGATGGACTTCTGCATACAAGGAGGTCACTTCCACAAAACAAGGCCAAGGAACAGTTTTGGCAACCACACAAAGATGAGTTTTTCCTCATGCTGCTCAAAGTTTTAGACTCAATTTTTTTCCTGGCATAGTCCAACCTTGTTTGGTGTTACCAAACCCATGAGGTTTCAAATGTAAAACAAAAAATGTCTGGCAGAAGGTTAAATGGTCAGAAAGTGCAGAGAAATCTATTCTCTCGTAACCTCAGATTTCAGGTGTGCAATCTTGATAACAGTTTTAAGCACGTGGACTAATTTGTGTTGTCTCAGCTCACCGTTCCCCCCACCTCCCTCACACCTAGCTTCCAGCCCTCCCAATGAGCCCCACTACCTTTTCCCCAAGGACTCTCTCCTACCCCTTTGAGAATGGAGAACCCCATGTGGTGCCCTCAAACCCGGTACCATGTAGGCTTTTTGGTTGTCAAAAAAATCAGTGGTGACAGCACCAGCCATGAAGCCAGGTATTTAAAAATAACATCCTTTGATTTGTTTCTGTGCCTTCACCCAAGGCAAGGAGGGTTTTCATTTCCAGCTTCAAGCACAGACTTGTCTCCATCAATTAATCTTACATATCACAGAATCACTCAGGTTGGAAAAGACCTTAAAGATCATCGAGGCCAACCATGACCTGACCATACTACCCTAACAACCCTCCGCTAAATCACGTCCCTGAGCACCACATCCAGATTTTAAACACATCTGGGGATGGTGACTCAACCTCCTCCCTAGGGAGCCTATTCCAGCGCTTAACAACCCTTTCTGCAAAGGATTAACCCATCCTTCAATTAACCAAGGATTAACAGGTGTGTTACCCTGTTCTGTTTTATTCTTATTATCCCTTTTCTTTAAACATAAGTAAAGATGAATTCACTTCTTTTACTTGGTGCCTGTGTCCTCTGTACTGACCCTGTCCATTGCTTCTCAGCAGTGATAACGATGACAGTGGTCACCTCAGCTGGTGCAGATTTTTATGAGTGCAGCATGCAGGCTCTTGTTCATGGCTGTTAGAAATGTATAGCTGACTATGTTGAAAAATAGCGTTCTGTAGCTGAGAATTTGCTTTACCAAACAGGGCTATTATGCTCTTTGTAGCTTTTAGTTTCCAGAGAAATAAATAGGAGGCATTAGTTTCGGAACAACCTATGTATATTCTCATGATTATTCAGATTTTAACAACTTGAGTAATTCAGTTTAGTAAACTAGCAGCATGTACTCTGAAACACATCTATTGAAAAAGAAAGGTTTTAACCTTCAGGAAGGCTGGATACTTAAATAGCCCAGCTATTTATTGTAGGTGTCACTACTCAGCCCAGGCATCTAGGGAGGAAAGATCAGTGGCTTTCTGAGAAATGCTTAGTGTTAAGTCTTGGTAAGAAGAACCAACTAACCAGCTCATTCTCCTTTTATCCCCTGTAATTCAGCTGCCAAAAGATAGGAAGGTGCAAAATTTTCTCTTCTTTTTAAAACCAATCTATTTCTGGTTATACTGGACTTGAGAAGCATTTTTTTTCTGGCAATTGTCCACGTTAAATGGGAGGGAAAGTTATCATGTTTCCTGCCTTTCCCTTTCAAATAACCAGATGCCAAGACTTAAAAGAAGTAAAAGATGCTATCTGTCTAAAATTTGCTGCCCTGGGAAAAAAAATATGTTAACTGTACTTCAAAGCCAAATCAACTCTCAGATGACCTAGAAGTCTAGGAAAATGCTGTCTTCAAGAAATACCCACCTTTCCATATAGGCAGTACTCCTTTTCTGAACAGGAAACCTAATGTAACACTCTTTCCAACTCTTACTAAATGAAAAAAAATCAATATTTTTAGGAACAGACAAGAGCAGGATCACAAACAACAGAAAAGTTTCACAAGCAGATTAGTTTTCATCTGAACAAATACAAGTTTCCATCAGAGGGATTGTAAATTCCCAGCAGAATTCATTATACAGTTTGCTACTTTTACTGAAATAGCAGGAAGTAGTTGGCCAGCAAGGTAAAAACCTACAAAAATTCATTTTAGTAGCATTCTTAGAAATGAAGATCTTAAATAGCACTATTTTTTTCACCTTTTGAACAGATTTCTATTTGTGTAGATGGCACCTCACACCATGGCCAGTTCCCTTGGTATAATCAATTGCAAACCACACAATAGAACAGTAAAAAAGTCAAACTAATCTGCTAACTTAATGCAATTTCTTCCTGCACACATGAAATTTCAAGGCAGTACAGTGGTTGCATACCTCAGATACAAAAAATAATCCATAAGAACTCTGTGTATGTTATCCTCGGGTCATGGAGCACGAGGCTGCAAAAAGAAACGTCACCCCCAACTACTATTGAACAGCTATGAAATAAGGCAGTTCAGAAAGAGCTTCCCACCCTAAAACCTTCATTTTCTCTTAAGTATTAAAAAAAAAAAAAAGAAGTAAACATTGAGAACATACATGTTTAATGTTTGAATAGACATTGTCTTCACTATTACCTATTATCATCTTTTTTGTCTTCAAAATATAACTAGCAAATCCCAGTAGCCAGGAATATATATTGCTCAAAGATGGAACAATTTTCTACTAAGCTATACCACTAACTACCTTTCACTGTCAGACATGACATAAACTCCTTTTGGAGGAAATTCATATTGAATCTCTACTAAGTTTCAACTCCATGTAAAAATACAAAAACATATTATGAACGGACACAGTGGTGGTGTTTGGTACATCCTTCTTTGCACAGTACACCATTTTACCTCAACACTGTCTGGAGTTAAAAATACACAATCACCCCAGCATTCAGAGGGGGTATACAGGATTTATGTACATGAAGTGCTTAGTGATGTGGCTTACTGGTGAACTTATTTACGTGACTAGGTTGATGGCTGGACTTTATGATCTTAAGGCTCTTTTCTAACCTGAAATGATTCTGTTCTATGAAAGACATTAGACTCTTAATGCACAATGAAAATCATAGAAATAAAACCTCTTGGCTTTTATGTAAACGATCTTCGCTGGTGTTCCATTTACTCACTACATAAATTTGTTTTGCATTTGTGTTCCTTTAGATGCAAGATTTTTCTTGAAAGTTAAAATTCAAAAATGTCCATTTCTTCTATTGCACTAAAAAAAAAAAAAAAAGACTACATGTACTCTTTTGTTTGTTACCTTGTTTGTTTCGTATGGATTTCTGGAAGTTTGATGTGGAGTCAAAGCAGTAAGAAAAAACACAACACAGTCAACTATTATCAAACACACACTTGGTTTTTATTCCTTGGTCTCCAAGTACCTGAGATGGGAGACAAACCTTAAATAAGAATGATTACATGTTCAAATTACACAATCCTAAATTATTTTTTGGTGAATAGAAAGTAAAAATTGTTGACCAGCTCTTTTAATTGAACAATGCTTTAGTACTGGATGCACAAAGCATACTTTAAAAGTTAATTAGCTTTGGAATGAAATTTTAATATCCTGTTGTTCAAAAAATATTACATGGAAAACCAGTTCTTCTTCCTATCTTAAACATCTCAGCCTTTCCAAAATTGCACCCAGGAAGAACTTCGGCAGACAGTCCACATAGTTTTTGTAACTATTTGTTGTGTCAGATGATATTCAGATACTTATGTCCTGGTCCAGAGTCTTTGTAAGGCCATTACTTCTGTTCTCTTCCAGGTAAGTAGCTCTTTTTTCAGTCAAAGTAGCAAATAGTGCATCCATCATTCCTAAAACTTCTAACAGTTCCTCTTGAGCATGCTCAGTTAGTGGCTGATTTGGGAGAAACGGAACGCATGCGGTCAAAACGCAATATTAGAATATTAGTGCATTTTTCTGGTATAACTAACAAACCTGCAAATACAATTAGCATTCAAAGCACCAAACCAAATACTTAAGAAACAAAAACATGGTTTTTAAACACATCCAGGGATGGTGACTCAACCATCTCCCGGTGGAGCCTATTCCAGGGCTTAACAACCCTTTTTATAAAGAAGTTTTTCCAGAGCATTCCAGATATCTGATCTAAACTTACCCTGGCACAACTTGAGGCCTATCACCTGTCAGCAGTGAGAAGAGACCAACCCCGCTCTCACTGTAAGCACCTTTCAGATATTGGAGGAGGCCCCGACATGGTTAAATTTTCAGCAGGGATGAGGGACCTGATTTTACAACAAGCTCCCTCTCACCTATATGGAACTTTGGTCTCCATATTAAATCCAGGGTAAGGATCATAGAGAGAATGCCAACAACGACATGGAATCTAGAAGACTTTATTGTTCCGAATACGGAAAAAAAAAAAAGCCGCCTCAGGTGTCTCGGGCTACAATGTCTGAGCCACCGGAAGCAAACGAATTGGCCTTGGCGCAATTCATGGCGTGACGAGGAATGTTAGTCCCCTAGGACCTCCAGATGGGACCGGAGGCCCTATGTAGAACTAACGATTTATTGGTCCGGGAAACATATTCAGAGAGTTATGGCACTAGTGGACACAGGGGCAGAAACATCAATTATCTATGGAGATCCATCTAAATTTAATGGAGATACAGTGATGATTGGTGGTTTTGGGGGACAAACTATTCCTGTCACCCAAACATGGTTAAAACTGGGGGTTGAGTGCCTCCCAGCCCGGGAGTATAAGGTATGTATTGCCCCAGTTCAAGAATACATACTGGGCATAGATATTCTATGGGGTCTGGCTCTCCAGACAACTGTGGGGGAGTTCAGACTTCGACAGAGATGCATCAGTATCCGGGCGGTGTAGGCGATATTGAGAGGCCATGCGAAACATGGGCCTATTTGCCTGCCGAAACCGCGATGGATTACTAATGTAAGGCAATATAGACTCCCGGGTGGGCAGG
The DNA here is from genome assembly GCA_035772895.1 of Perdix hodgsoniae. Taxonomy (NCBI): domain Eukaryota; kingdom Metazoa; phylum Chordata; class Aves; order Galliformes; family Phasianidae; genus Perdix; species Perdix hodgsoniae. Next base: position 48,108 of record JAPSGF010000253.1, on the reverse strand, counting down.
AAGAAATATCGAAAATGGTGCAAGAATTAGAAAAAGTGGTTATTATAAGACCTGCACACAGCCCATATAACTCCCCCATATGGCCAGTGCGAAAGTCGGATGGCACATGGAGAATGACGGTGGATTAAAGAGAATTAAATAAGGTCACGCCGCCTATTCATGCGGCCGTACCCAATATTGCCTCTCTAATGGATACATTAAGTAGGGAGATAAAGACCTATCATTGTGTCCTAGATTTAGCAAATGCGTTTTTTAGCATCCCAATTGCTGAGGAATCGCAAGACCAATTTGCGTTTATGTGGGGAGGCAGGCAGTGGACCTTTCAGGTCCTGCCACAGGGGTACGTGCACTCACCAACATATTGTCATAATCTAGTGGCGCGTGACCTGGCGGATTGGAGAAAACCCGATGATGTTAACCTATATCATTCTATTGATGATCTCCTGCTGACATCTGACTCACTGGAGGCAGTAGGGCAGGCGGCAGGTTCATTAACCGCCTGTTTACAACAGAGGGGATGGGCTATAAATCCCCAAAAGGTGCAAGGTCTGGGCCTGTCCGTCAAATACCTGGGGGTGGTTTGGTCAGGAAAGACCTAAGTACTACCCAGTGCTGTTATAGATAAAGTTCAGGCATTCCCAGTCCCTACAACATCGAAACAGCTGCAAGAGTTTCTAGGTATATTGGGTTATTGGCGTTCCTTTATACCTCACCTAGCGCAGCTGCTGCGGCCACTGTACAGACTCACAAAAAAGGGGCGGCTATGGGATTGGTGGAAAACAGAACAGGACGCTTTTCAACAGGCGAAACTGGCAGTTAAACAAGCCCAGGCGTTGGGTATATTTGATCCTACCCTCCCAGCTGAGTTGGATGTTCATGTTAGTCAAGATGGCTTTGGCTGGGGCCTGTGGCAATGCCAGAGTTCTGTTCGGACCCCCATTGGGTTTTGGTCTCAGGTTTGGCGTGGAGCAGAAGAAAGATACAGTATGATTGAAAAACTGTTATTGGCTGTCTATTCAGCGTTACAGGCAGTAGAGCCAATAACTCAAACACCTGTCCCTGCAGGGATGGACAAAAAGGCTGTATGAAACTTTGCGGGACTTGAATGAAAGTCCTCCAGACGGCAGACCCAGTGCCCTGAGAATGTTGCAGACCACATGGGCCACCCCGCTTAGGATCCGAATTACGGGCACTGATCATCAGGTAAGACCTCAGGTTGGTAATGAAAATAATCTTCTGCTCCCTGCCCCTGAGAACTTAGAACCAGGCACCCATAGAATACAATGGCCTTGGAAGGTGCAGGTAGGACCCAAGTGGTGTGGCCTACTTGCACCTTGGGGGGAGATTATTGGATGTGGGAGGCTCAGTAGTCCCTCCAGTAATAGGTACATGGCCTACTGATATTGTGGTCAACACTCCGATCTTCATTGCTAAAGGGACCCCCATCATGTCTGTATGGCAGATCAGGACACCTCCTCTGGTGCCTGATATAGTTATGCAGCCACAGATATCTGGCCAAAAAGTGTGGTACAGGCGGCCGGGACGTGCCCCAATACAAGCGGAAGTGTTGACCCAGGATAGAAACACGGCCTGTATCTTGCCCTGGAGAGCAGACCTTCCCCTCCTGGTACCTCTGAAACATCTGTATTACTCCCCATGAGTCTTTGAGCCTTCAGGATCACCGGAAGGAACGAAATGCCATCTAAGTCTTCCAGTGTTACAATCAGATCATGTGTAACACCCGGTGATGGTCTCCGTGGGAGTGATGGAACAGGGCGGACCTGCCCCTCTTGACCACATTCTTTCAGAAACACCATCAAGCACTGGGCTATAAAAGAATATGAGCATTCACTGGTCATCACTCATCTTGAATTTTTGCAGTATGTGTCGTGATGAAATTGTATGAGCATTGTGATATAGCGGGTCTCTGCATTAGGAAAAGTTTACCCTTTAGTCAACCTATTAATTGGTTCATGCTGTGAAGGGGTGGAATGTACGGGGGGCTGCTGAATCATGGCCTGAACATCTGATCACCTGAGGTGAGCAATGAGTCATCCACAGGAGCACAGGTGAAGGCAATTCACCTGTGATGCTGGAAGGGGTGTTGTTTGGCTCCACCTGTCCTTGACCCCATTTAAGAGCTGACTATGAGTTGTGAAGGATGTTTTTCTGGAGATTCATTCCACTGGAGTTTTTCACACAAGGCCAGGGCATAGGTGAGTGTGACTATCATTTCAGGTAAGTGTTACATAGTTTCATAGCATGGCTTAGGTTGGGAGGGGCTTTAAAGATAATTGAGTTTTACCTCCTCTGCCATGGGGAGGGTTGCTAACAACTTGGTTAGGCTGCCCGGGGTGTCTAACTTGGCACTGAATGCCTCTGGGGTTGGGGTGTCCACAACTTCTTTGGACAGCTTCACCACTCTAAGAATTTCTTCTTTATATCTGATCTAAGTCTTTCTTTTAGTGATAGGACAAGGGGGATTGATTATAAATTATCAGTGAGTTTCTCTTTATGTACTGTAAGGCCACAGTGAGGTCTACTCAGAGCCTTCTCTTCTCCAGGCTGAAGCTTAGTTTGTTTTTTTTTTTTTTTCATAGGAGAGGTGTTTGAGCCTTCTGTGGCCTTTTCTGGATGTACTCCAACAGCTTTCAACCACGTCTTTCTTGTTGTGGGATATCCCAGGCTTGGATGCAGTACTCCAGATGGGGCCTCACAAGGGCGAGGGGAACAATCACCTCACTTGCCCTGTTAGTGAGTTCTCTCTTTTGATATAATCTACAAAGTAGTTCGTTTTCTGGACTACAAGTGCACACTGTTGATTCACATCAAGATTTGCATCTACCAGAAACCCAAATCCTTTTCCACAGGGCTGCTCTCAATGAGAGTTCTCCTGGTCTGTAGGCTTATCTGAGATTGCTCCAGTTTAAGTGCAACGTAGTGTATTTGGCCTTGTTGAACTTGATTAGGTTCTCATAGGCCCACTTCTCAAGCTTATCCAGGTCCCTTTAGATAGCATCCCTTCCTTCTTTTGTATGAACTGCAACACTCTTCTTAGAGTCATCCACGAACTTGCTGAGGTTGTACTCAATTCCACTATCCAGGTCACTGATAGGTATGTTAAAGAGCACTGGTCCCAAAATGGACCCCCCCCGGGGGACACCACCTGCCACCAGACTCCATCATTATGAACAATCAGTTCTTACACAGGTTTTAACTTCTACCAACATGAACCGACATCTAACAATCTACAAAACATGTCAGACAAGGAAGTATAAAATGTGTTTCTTATTTAATCTTAAGGTATCTAGGTACGTTGTACCTAGAGATTTTCAAAAACATTCTATTCATTCCACATGCTTCTGCAGTTTCACTTCTATTCACCTTAAGGATTTTGGGAGCCTACCTCTCATGAAGGAAAAATGCACTTAAACTTGACCCTTGATCTCAGTGTCAGTTCCTACCTTACTCTTCATCCATCAGTGACAAACATACAGATTCATTCAGTGCTGAAAGGAAGTACAATGAAGACCGAGTTAAGTAGATCTTAGTTAATTTTTTTTGTTCAAGGAAGTATCGCATCAGTGGAAGAGTTATGTCACCAAATACTCAGCCTTTATATTACCATCAGAACTAATGATTCGTATCTCTGCTCACAGGAGTGTATGTAAAGTTTCCCTGATAAACCTGAGCTAAGGGTTGCTTATTTCTGTTTTTCAGCAGGTGTCTTCACAATTTTACATACAGATAATAAGTTGAGAGCATGGGATAAGAGGGCTTGCTTCACAGCAGGAAAATGTTGCCCAGGTTGCTCTTCCGTACGTAGTCACCAGAGCTACAGTCAATGACAGACCCTATCAAAAAGGGGAATATAACAGGAAACAGGTAGAACAAGGACCTTTTATCAACCCCATACTGTACTTCTTCCCTTTAAGCCACACTTTCTTCTCCTGCAGCCATCAAATGCTTAAGTAATAAAAATTAATTTAAAAATCTATTTAGTTCAAGGCTATAATTAGATGAGCTCACTCTCTATGGATCAATAACACCAAGCACATGAAAAATAAATATTCCCCTAAAGGAGCCTACAACTAACCAAGTTAGCGATTAAAGAGCAGGTGAACAGCTTTTTTTCTGTCCAGTCTGCAGTGATATTTATTTTAAGATCAAAACCACTGAAAAGATAGCCACCCATTTTATTAACAGCATTGACTTTTCAAACACTTCAATTCAATGTTTGAGAATGCATTCTTAAATGCTGCTTCCCTATTTGCAAGACCCTTGTTCTTCTACCCAAAAACTTATATCCTTCTGGCTTACACAAACCAACTTCCACTCACAAATGTGGACCAAGTACAATATGATTAAGTGTTCAAATTTCTAAATTACAACAGCTGCAAGAAACAGACAGCAGTTTTCGTAACAATTGATGAAAAAATTGCACACCTGAATTTCTATTAAAAACAACATTATTATCAATAGAAGTCTTAATTTATTTCCAGGTACTCAAGTTGTTATTACATTTATGCCATTTAGCTACTTAAAAAACAAAACAAAAAAACAACACCAGATACAGTTGGAGGGCTCTTATCTCCAGTGGTCTCTCTGCAGTAGCTACTACCAGAACATTAAACATTCCACATGATTAACAGTATGACATTTGAGTTATCAAAATTAGTTATCAATTTTTTTTTTTTGATAACAGATCACAAGTACGTAACTGGGTATTTCCTTTAACAGAAATATCAAATTCAATACTGCATTTGTTTAATTTCAATATGAACATCTCTGCATAAGAGTAACATCGTACCCAATAGATGAATTAACACACAATGTACTTTAAGAACTCAGATTTATTTTTCCTCCTATGTTCGATCATAGATATAATTTATAAAACATTGCTAATATGTCCTGTATAAATATCAAGAACCAAATGCATCTTACTTTTGCAACTTCAGTTGGAAAGGGAGCAGTGCTTACTTTTATCTCATACTGCAGTATTTTCACAATTTTCTTCCATGGACACTTCCACATGTACTCTAAGTACTATTTTGTCTGCAAGAAAATGTTGCAGAACAGCTCAGGGAGCAGGGCCATGGCTCCCTGAAAGAACTGTACAAGCAGGAGCACGGCAGCTCTGAGTACATAGCAATGGAATAATACCAGATGTGGTAAGCCACGAGCTGACCTTGAGCTAAGTAGCAAACAGCTTAAGCAGAATTGTCTTCGGGTGGAATCAGAAAAACAAGGTGTATGCTTGGGTGGGATGCACTATTGTCTAACTGCAAGGCTTTACCAATGAGAAAAGGACAAGTGGACAAAGGGACATAAACAACTCATGTACTATATAAGTGAGCTATCTGCACAATAAAAGAAGCTTTTCACTCTAATGGAGTCGAGTCTGCGTCCCTGCGCTGGGTAGCGATCGGGTATTTGGTGGGGGCTTCCCCCCCCGCAAGTGGCGCCCGAACGGTATAACTCGTGGTTGAGGAATCGATACCACCAGGATCGCGGCGCGGTGGGACACGGAACAGACTTACAAAATTGCAGTCAGACGCGGCGCGGTAGAGCGTGGAACAAAGTTACAGAATCGCAGATAGACGCGACGCGGTGGAACACGGAGTTATAGAGCGCCATGAATAAAGAGGTAACCCTCACATGATTGCAGCACTTTTTAGAAAAGCGAGGGGTAGAGAGTTCTACTCTCAAGAAGGTTCCGGGTCTTGTAGCCTCCGGGGTGGTAAGGGGATTTTTTACAAGCCCCGATGCTTATTTTGAGGAGAGTGAGTGGAGGAGATACGGGGATTGTCTTTGGGATCAAGTCATTGATGAGGACAAGGCAGTGAAAAAACTTATGAAACCATGGAGGGATGTCATAAATAGCTTGACAAAATATAAGTTGCAGCACCAGGTAGCTGCGGTAGCTACGCAGCAGTTAGGCAGCCAGATCACTGGCGCGGAGGGACTGTTTGCAGTGGGAGGGGACTACAGCCCGCTGCCTTCAGCGGGGGGGGCCCGTGCCGGTACGGCCGAGACGTATGGTTGATCCCCCGCCCGATCCGTCGCCCCCCCCCACTGTGGGCAATGACTCTTCTTGCACCATCGGCTCCGCCCTCGATGCTCGTCGCTCTCTCGCCCTCCGCTCCACCCCCGACGTTCGCTTCGTCGCTGCCTTCCTTCACCCCGCCTACGTTCCCTGTTACTGCGTCTCTGCAGCCTGCGTGTAACTTCATTAGAGACAAGAACGGAACTGCATGTACTTCTCAGGCCACAAGAACTTTCCTCCAAAAATGGGGGGCTAGACATGTGACAGGCATTCCTCATTCTCCCACTGGACAAGCTATCAATGAGCATACTCATCTAACATTGAAATCTATTCCTAATCAAAGAAAAAGGGGGAATAGGGGAAACACACCACAAGAAAGATTATGCAAGGCTTTGCTTGTGCTAAATCTTCTCATCATTATCATATATATAAAACTCGTGTGGATCGTCATTTTGTGGCTTCTCCAATGCTCAATGGACTGGCCCTACGTGGGTTCCAGCACGATACACTTGGCCTCATCTCAAGGCAGCAAATAGCATCCAGCCTTTATAATGAATGGGATTGTGCGCTTCTTATTTATTGGTATTGCTTTGTAACTTCTTATATTTCAAATAGCTATGGTAGTAATGGTATAATATAATGAATAATTTTTTTTCTCAGTGTTGTCAATATAGTCTCTGTTGCATGCCGCGGGAGAAAAGCCTCATGCTATCATGGTCAGCAAATCTCGTTTATTACAAATTTCATGTACGTTTTATATATGCCATAATCAAGCTCATACATATGCTGGTTACAAACGTCCTTACTGGTTATTTAACCATTTGCGTCACTATTGCTAAGCGACCACCTTATCTCCTCCTGCATTCTTCTGTTCCTTATCTTAGTTTTACAACTGCCTGAGGTACTAGTTTTGGCCGGATCTGCATCCTTTTGTTGTAAAACCTCTGTCTTCAAGGTCATGCTGACCTTGAGGCCTAGATCTTAACTAAGTGTATTGTATCATGTCCCTTCTCTTGCAGCCATTTGGCTGTTAGGCTCTCCACACTTCCCCCGTTTTCTTTTATTGCCATCATAGCCATCTTCTTTTCAAATGTTTGCATCACCATCTGCTGTAAACATTGCATAAAACATGGCAAAAGTAAGATCAGCAACAACACAATTATCACAGCAATTGCTATTTTTTCTAAAATCGTTATCCACCATCCTGATAACCCTAACGAGGATAGCCAATCAGTAAAAGGATCATTGCTTTCTCGTAGTTTCTTCATATTATCTTTTAAAAGGGACAATTGTTTGTGAATAGACTGAGAATGGTCAGACAGATTCATACAACACATTCCCTCAAATTCCTCACATCCATGACCCTGGGCTAAAAGTAAAAAATTTATCGCAGCACGGTTCTGGAGCAGGGCATGCCTGATTCCCTGCACATCAGTAGCTAATTCGGTTAAAACACTTGTAGTAACATTTATCTGCTTCCCTGTCCAACAAGCTAACTTACGTAGTTGTGTCAGGGCTTGAGCGGAGGCTATTCCAGGAGCAAAAATGCTGGCTAAAATAACTTCAGGGGGGTTCCAAAGTATCATGTTATCTCTACAATTATCACCTAACTCCATAAGGGCTCTTTTAGACCGTACGCTAACCTGCTGCGTCCTATTAGCTTGAAAAATATTAGTAATACTTGGAGTGAACAAGGTTAGACGACCTATGTAACAGGGGCCTCCTTTGGCACTTCTGGGGATACCTTGCCATGCCCGATCACCACAGATCAAAAACATCCCTTCGGGCAATCGTCCTGCCTCAGAGGTGACTGCGGTAATATTTGTAATGCTCTGACAGTATGCTGATATATTGTACTGCCTATATGATGTAACATTGACAGGATCATCCTGGTTCTGATGGGACTGAAAGAAAAAACATCTATCTGAAGGGGCAGAGCCCAATAAGTTGAACTCCTGTATTTCTCTATCTGTTGTACACATACTGCTTTTACACTGCATGAAGGGAGAAGAAGCATTAAATGTAATATTATCCTTGCTACATTGTTGTTGAGTACGCAGGCTCCCACAAGTAACAATTACAGGGTCAAGGGTAATGGTTGAGTTGTTCACCAAAGTCATGTTGATGGGGACTCCTAAAAGGCATGTTCTAAAGGGGTCAGAGGGAGTAGCCATAGAAAGACAAAGACTGCTTTGGTTGACCTTTTTCTGCCCTTTACCCTCCCCCGTTTTCTTTTTCTGAGAGATTGCTCCCAATAGATGATCCTTTGAATTCCAAATAATCAGTCCAATGGGGAGGTGTGGATTATAGCGGGAAACAAAACCTTGAGCCACACATTGCAAAATGTCCTTAAATGCCTGATCTTGTCCTTTTGTAAAAGTAACTGAGGCCGCTGGGTCAGTACCCCTTAGTAGCGGTCGGAGGTGATCCAGGAGGTTGTTGGGTATCCCGGTGACAGGTTTCAGCCATTGGAGGTCGCCCATGAGTGTCTGTGCATCATGCAGTGTTTGTGGTTTTGTCGTAGGGAGTAGTTTCTGAGGGCGAATGGTACGATCCGTAATTATCCACCCAAGATATTTCCAGGGAGCAGAATGCTGGACCTTTTCTGGAGAGATGTGTGTCCTCGAGGCTTCCGGCTGTTGCTGGGGTGAGATGTGTGTCCTCGAGGCTTCCGGCTGTTGCTGGGGTGAGATGTGTGTCCTCGAGGCTTCCGGCTGTTGCTGGGGTGAGGTAGTCTGGACCACCATTTGTGTCCTGGCGCGGCTGGTCCTCGCGCTGTGCGTGGAGTTTCCCTGGGGCGGACGTCTGATGCGGCATGCAGCGGTATTATGCGTGGAGGATTGGCAGGGACCGCACCATACTCCCGGGGCTTGGCATTCACGGCGAACATGACCGTTCTTGCCACATCGAAAACATCTTATCCGTATCGCGGTGGGGCGCGGCTGCACAGCCGCAGCCTGCAGGGGTGCAAGGGCTGCCAGTACTTGGTTCTGCATTTTGGATTGAGCAGCCAAACCTTCCCCTATTTTATTAAGCGCTTCTACTACAAAAACCTGACTCCCTGATGGGACAGTAGCCGCTCTATCTAAAAGATCTGCAACTCCCCAATTGCCAGGAGCGGTAGCAATAAGTGTTGGAAATATCCAAATAATTTTTCAGGACGGTATCTCTGATAAAGCAGATTTTATTCGCAATTGCAATGGCGGGCCCCCTGCAAGCAGGAGAGCACCCAGAAAACAGCGTTACATCTTTTATTCCCTATCCCCCGACGCTTATCTCTTTCTCCCCTAGTTCCTCATTGGCTGAGTACTTTAGGTTCACAATCTTCTCGACGCTTCACTAAACATGGAAACACTGGACAAACATAAATTTTTGCTGCATAAGCGTAAATTTGTAGTTAATTAATTAACTTAGTCCACAGCTGATCATTATTTTGTGGATATCTGCTTGTCCTTCTCTCTACAGAGATAAGCTCAGGAGAAAGACAGGGGAGTATCCTGGTGCTTGCCTGGCACAGCCCAACCTTCTCACGGAGTGAGACAACTCGGCCTTGTGTAGAGGCCCTCACTTCTTTGATGTTTGCTAAATCTGTCTTTCTTTAGCTGTGAGTTTCTTATCCTAACAGAACAACTCTATAGTATGTTTTCTAACACTATACTTGCATTGTTTGGAGAATCTAACAATTATTACAGTCTTGCAAGAAAGAATAATTCAGTATTCAGTAATAATGTTTCTAAAAGATGCTGTTAACATATGTAGTATTTTGCTTCTTAGATCAACTATTTCTAAGGATAAGTTACAGAATACAAATGCATTATGTTCTACTTCTTCAAGCCAATTGCTCTTTTTAATATCAGATGCAGAAACAACATTCCATTCCTACATAAGCGAGCGAGTGGTTTGATTTCCGTTTTGCATAATGCATTGGCGAAGCAAAGCGTCTTGCACATGCTCAGTGACCCCAGCCTTCGTTAAGGCTTGCATAAGCTTATCTACAAATGCACCCAATGGCTCGTCCCTCCCTTGCTTGATATTCATATACATGGGGGGACCCCCCGGCTCGCGAACTTTGTCCATAGCTCGCTTTGCTATACGCATAGCTTCTCTAAGTTTGGCAGCGCCTAATGCTGCTTGGGCTTCTGCTCGGATGTGCTGCCCCGTGCCCTGGAGCTCATCCATTGTAATTCCGAAAAGCGGATCGTCCTGGGCACGCGGAAGCGCAACCGATGCGGCCGCCTCCTCCCCCCACCGTGTTTCAAAGGTAATTTTCTGGTGGGGGGTGAAAACTAAGCGGGCCACACCTTTAATGTCAGCAGGCAAAAGAACAGCAGAGTTAAAGAGGAAGTCAAGAATCTGCCTGGCGGGCTCGCTGGTAACTCCAAACTGCGCAACTGTGGAGCGCAATTGCGCTAACAACTTCCAATCCAATTGAGTGATTTCCGCCCTGTGTCCCCCCCCCGCCTGCGGGTGGAAAACAACAGGGAATGCCATTGTGTGATCCTGTGCTGCCTCCGCCAAGTCAAAATCGCCATCGGCAACCCCTTTACGGGCTAAGGCAGCCCAAGCCTCCCTCCGCTCCTTAGCCATAGCCTCCGCGAGGTCCGAGAGGGCTCCGGGGAACGGCTCCGTGGCTAAATTCTGTCGCGGGGGAACAGGCTGGTGGGAGGAGTCTGTGGATGGGGAAAGAGGCGGGACGGAGGGCGGGGCAGAAGAGGGAGTAGGAGCTGGGGAAGGGGGGGGCAAGTCCACCGAGGAAAAGGCGGGCGGGTTGGGGTCTGTAGGGGCATAATGAGCATTAAGACCCTGAGCTAGACGGAGATTCTCCGCTGCCCGTTTTTCGGCTTGAACTTTTAAAAGTTCATTTTGGACAAGTTTCCACAGTTTAGAGTACTTTTTAGCAACTTTGTCATCATCCAAAACAAGTTCCCAAAGCTTATCACCATAAGCACGCCATTCAGAAAGTTGGTGAACAGTATGAGGGTCAGAAAAGAAATTATAAGAAGCAGCATGAGAAAGTAAAGCAGATAAATCCTTGTCTAAATCTAACCCCTTAATTCCCCGGCGGCGGAGAAAAGAGGTGAAGAGGTTATACGCCGCTTGCCTATCCATAGTTACCGGATCCGTTGCACCCTGCAGGCTTCGGCGGCGCGTAGCGGTGGAGGCTTCCGATGAAGCCCTCCGGGCGTCTGAGGGGGGGGAACGAGCGCTCCGCCGATGCGGCAGCGCACGACCGCAGAAGCCGTCTATGAAGACCCGCACCCAACGCAGCAGCAGCAGGGCCCCGCCTGTACGGGCGCCAGTTGTTGCATGCCGCGGGAGAAAAGCCTCATGCTATCATGGTCAGCAAATCTCGTTTATTACAAATTTCATGTACATTTTATATATGCCATAATCAAGCTCATACATATGCTGGTTACAAACGTCCTTACTGGTTATTTAACCATTTGCGTCACTATTGCTAAGCGACCACCTTATCTCCTCCTGCATTCTTCTGTTCTTTATCTTAGTTTTACAACTGCCTGAGGTACTAGTTTCGGCCGGATCTGCATCCTTTTGTTGTAAAACCTCTGTCTTCAAGGTCATGCTGACCTTGAGGCCTAGATCTTAACTAAGTGTATTGTATCATGTCCCTTCTCTTGCAGCCATTTGGCTGTTAGGCTCTCCACAAGTCTCAAGTGTTGGAGTTATTATGATTTGCGGAATCAAACTCTCTAACCCACGTAAGGTTATAAGAGCAGGTACGTCTTTATTTCAGCGCTGCGCCACACGCCGGGTGCAAGGGGGATTGCTCCTCCTAACTTGCACACCGGAAAGTGAGATCCCATTACACTTATAAGTCAATTCATACATATTCAGGAGTGTTACCCAAGACTCACTAACATATTCATCACCTTTCCGGGAGTTCATTTACATATTGTCCCCCTCCCCCGTGCATGCGCAGTAGCATCCATTGGATGAAGGCCCGACGTCTTCCTCCCCCTCTGGTGGTCGTCCCGGGATGAAGTCAGACGTCTTCCTCGCCATGTCCTTTCGACCTTTGTCCCAGTTCTGGGCTCTTCTCCCGTGCTGCATACCTCAGCAATCTCTGATTCTGCCTATCCTTGCCTCCCCCTCACGTTCACAGGGGCCCTTTTTGCTGACTAGAGACAACTGTCTGTTGGGAGCGTATTTTGGGCTAGCGAAGGTTAAGCAATAAGTTCCTCTTGAGCTAACAAGAGGTTAAACTAAGAAACAAACTCTCTAGGCTAAGCAATAAATTCTTCCTGAGTTAGCAAGAAGGGTTGAATTACGTGATGCTAATTTCTTTGAGTTAGTAAAGCCAAGCGATGTTACAGACCCCCTTTCATCTTTCCCACTTTACTGTCTCAATTAGGTGTTACCTAGGTTGTAGATTGAATACGAATAGGATTTAATGTTACCAGTGCTGGAATAGGAAATAGGTATTTTGATGTATTAGTAGCATTGAGACAAAACGTGGAAAGGAATCCCAAATAAAAGGGTAACTGTCATGGTTTAATACTTTTGTAATTTTGCTATCAGTATTTTGCTATCAGATCTTGCGTAACCCGTGACACTCGGCCTCATCTCAAGGCAGCAAATAGCATCCGGCCTTTATAATGACTGGGATTGTGTGCTTCTTATTTATTGGTATTGCTCTGTAACTTGTATTTTATATTTCAAATAGCAACTGTAGTAATGGTATAATATAGTGAATGATTTTCCTGTGTTATCGATATAGAGTTATTAGGCGTTATCTGGGTTGTTGCATGCTGCTTTTATTTTAGTAGTAGATTGAATGTGAATTAAACAGGATTTAATGTTACCAATGCTGGAATCTATGGAAATGGCAATTTTAATGTATAGGTAGCACTAAGACAAAACCTGGAAAAGAATCCCAGGCAAAAGGATGACCCTATATTATAGAATGGTTAACTCTTTTATCCCACTGATCAGGAACTTAAAATATGATCATGCTGCACCTGAGACAAAGGCACATGCTAAGAGAGCTAACCTTGGTAGTTTATTATGTTTTGCAAGCAGGTGTTCCACTTGGGCTCTGTATCACGCAGTGGCCATGCAGATGCAGTGTACAAATGCAAAATATCCTTCGGACCCTGATAAGAGTAAAAACAAGAGAGTCTGTGATGGGTGAGAGAGGAAAAGTGCACCTTGAAGCAGGGGACGCCCTTCTGGCACTGCCTATCACATTCACCACCACCGTGTTCTTTCTCTCTCTTTTTCTGCAGGTTGTTGTTTCTGGAGGGTCAGTAAGTAATAATGCCCCCAGTGATACTTTAGCACATTTGCCCACTAATATTGATTCTATCTGACATGCAAAAAGCTGTATAACCATTCATTTTCTATTAACCCAAAAGCATGATCATGAGCACTCTAAAAGCAGCTGTTGTACAAATTGTAGCAACCGTTTAAAATCAATATATAATATATTAGAATATACAAAAGTTGAAGACCTCTTTCTAACCACTAGAAGAGATTAACACAGAACAGGACCTTCAGGGATTTATTTCCAGGTTGCAGAAAACATGAGTTGCGGACCAAACACGTGTTTGTTCTTTTGGTAGGATAACAGTATTTCTTGTCATTATGAAGTTTGTCTTCTCACATTTAGAGTTTTGTCAATCGAGGCCTTGATTGAGTTATACTGATTGCGTTATCAATATTATTAGTGTTATTATTTTATAGCATGGTAGAAGTTTGTGAATAAACATAAAGGGAAAATGTGGGAACATTAGAGAAAAAAAAAAAAGAAAAAAAAAACCTGTTCAGAGCAGTAGCTGTGGAGCAGGGGGAGCTGCATGGAGCAGCAGCTGCAGAGCAAGATAAGTGGCATGAGAACCAAGGACACCTTCAGAAGAAGAAAGAACATCTCTCGGCTCTGATTGGCTAAGCGCCTGTGTGAACGGTTAAAAAGTGTTTTGCAGAAGGAGGGCTTGCGCCTCTTATGGAGTATTATTATAGTTGTTATCGTAGTAAAAATTGCATACCATTGTATTCTGAAAGGGGTAAATAAGCTGACAGATGGTGCCCTGCTTGTACAAAAAGAAAAAGGGGGAATTGTTGCAGAATGGCTCAGGGAGCAGGGCCCTGGCTCCCTGAAAGAATTGTACAATTAGGAGCACGGCAGCTCTGAATACATAGCAATGGAATAATACCAGATGTGGTAAGTGACGAGCTGACCTTGAGCTAAGTAGCAAAAAACTTAAGCAGAACTGTTTTCGGGTGGAATCAGAAAGCAAAATGTATGCTTGGGGGGGGGTGCACTATTGTCTAACTGCAAGGCTTTACCAATGAGAAAAGGACAAGTGGACAAAGGGACATCAACAACTCATGTACTATATAAGTGAGCTATCTGTGCAATAAAGTGGAAGCTTATTCACTCTCATGGAGTCAAGTGTGTGTTCCTGCGCCGGGTAGTGATTGGGTATTTGGCGGCGTCTCTCCCCTCAAGAAAAGCTGTATCAAAAAAATTTGAATTTTCTTTTTGAATTCGAGGATCTACAGCCAAAGACACATAACAAATCACAGCTATTCATTTCAAAATAACATTGAATGTGTACATTTAATATCAACTACCTAGCAAAGTCATCTGAGGTACATAGAACTCCCTCACAATTCATGTTCAATTTTGAGTTATTTGTGAAACTGACTGGTTTAGTTAATTTTTGTTATTACATCCATTGAGATGTTAAGGCCAGATAAAACAATAAGTAGGTTGCTCTGAAAGTAATGCTTCCTATTGATTCTCATAGAAATTACAACAGATACAAAGAGTACAATAACACTAATTGGCAGAGCAAATTGTCAGCTACAAAGCACTATTTTTCAACATAGTCGCTACCATTACACATACATTTTCACCAGTAATGAACAAGAGCCTTCATGCTGTGCTCAAAATCTGCATCAACAGAGATGACCCACCATCCCCACTGCTGGAACATAACACCCACAGCCTTGCTGTGCTCACATCCACTGTTTGGTCTCCATAAACATTCAACAAGCATCTATGAATGTCAGTGTATACATTTTTTCCTGCATGGGGGAATTGAATGACGCACCTTTGCTCTATAAGCACTTCTATGTCAGGCACCATTTTGTCAGACTGCCCCTCTGCTGCCACCTGTTGCACAGCAACAAAATGTAATGGAATACTGGCAGGAAAGCTCAATCTCTACTGCCATACCACCAACATCTACCTCTGATGTCATGGGCCAACATAATAAAATAGATGTTACTTTTGGAGCAGCTCTCATACATATTTTAAATCAGTACTACAGTCAGAAATATAACTGGCAGATAGAAAGCTTTTTCAACATCAAATTGTCCCAAATTTTATCAAGTAAAAATGGGATAAACAGCTCCAGTAATTATGTCCACAAATCCAGTAAGGAGATTTGTCTAGAAGAATGATTAGGTCTTGGTTAACAAATACTTGTTTATCTAAACATCTCTATCAATTACCAGAACTGAACTAATCACTATATTAACTTTCTCCACCTACACCGCCCAAATGACTGAATTAATTCTCCACTTTCCTGAACATAATGATGATGTAACTCTGATATACAACTGCTGTCCAATGACTTAGTACCACAGTAATCTGAGGATAATGTTCCTTCTATTATGATAATCATGTACTTTAAAGTAGCCACACAAAGTTTTGAAGTAAAAACATGAAATCTAGTCACAAAATTTCTGATTTACAAGGAAAATTTGCAAATATATATTGCAAATCCATGACCTAGAACCTGGCAATAGTGATTTAAATAAATTTCATTCACTAATTTTAGCAGATTTCACACTTGTTTTATTTGGTCCAGATGTTCTTACATGGTACTAGTTGTTAAAGAAAGTTGTGCCCTGAAATGCAGCTGCTACCACAACACATCTCCACCTTTTTAATTACCCTCACACAGTTCTTAAAGACTCAAAATTTCCTGAGCTATATAAAATCAGACTTTGAACTATCTCAACTACAGGTAAGTTAAAGAGCAGAAGGAACTATCTCATGTAATATTTTAGTTAATTTCATGATGTCACTTTCTCACCCTTCATGTACCCATTTGTACTGAATTATGAACTGCAGCACAAGAACAGTCTGTATATGACACTCAGCAGAACAGAACTTCCATGCATATCTGCAATATAAGTAATTATATTAAGATATCCCAGAATTAAACAAATAGCAAATCCTGTTTATCTATACAAAAATTTAAAGATACTTTAAATTTACCATCAAATGGGATGATCACAGCTGAAGCAATTAATTTACATTTACTACATAGTCTTGAAATGTCAATTTCCATGTTGCTTCATCATATTCCTTTTATTAACTGAAGTAATAAAAAAAAAAAAACAACCTCCAATTCCACTAACATTAAGTTTCTTCACTGTAGTTATGCTCCAGCTAACTTTGAGCTTTTTACATTATTTTTTTGACTGGAGTGCCCATTACCTCTCAAGTTCTCAAGTTCTACTTGAGCATTTCATTCTACCTTCTTCATTCCACACCTTATGACACCTACCAAGGGAACTTCATCTGAGGCAACATCTAGTCTAATAAAACTTCCACTGGACATAAGCTTCTCTTACCAGACTAGTACACTGGTAGACAAGTGAAGTTTACTAGAGTCACAGAACTACTATGTATCAGCACTCCATTGTAAGCACCTTCTATACAAAAAAATAGAAAGCTGTGCACACATAAGCCAAGCAAGACAAGTTACATGGCTTGGCTAGGACAAAAGCATGATAGTCTGATGTTTTGGTTGAAGCAATTATAATCCTGTATGACTGTTTAACCTGTGCTACAGCCTAGTTTAAGCATGGTTGATTGCACAATACTCTCAAACGAGGCCTACAAAGGCAGGTTAACTGTCCTTTTTTTCTCCTATAGAAAAACCAGAGAGTGTGTTCAAGAACAAATTTAATTCAAAGGTTGAAAAGGGTAACAAAACCAATAACCAAGTTTGGAGCTTTCAAATACTATCTTACTCTGAGGTACATACTTATTACTGTAAAAGTTTATGCATCATGTTCTAAAAAATCTTGGGTCCATGAATAAAGGCTAACTGTGCTTTCTAACTCAAGCAAGCTATAGAAAAATGGGGACAGATAATGTGCAGATGGTGTTCAAGTGTTATTGCTTAGCATAACACTTCATGCAAAAATGCAAACAAGTCTAAGTACTCAGGACTGTTTCATCTGAATACATAAGGTAAGTTTGCAAATACAGTATTTAATGTCATCTACAGAAATAGGTTTTATCAAGTATTCACTGTTTGTATTAAGTTTTAAAGCAGAAAGCTGAGAGCAATACTAAAGGATATTAAAACAAAAGAAAAAAAATAAGTGAAGACAATAAATGAAAAGGCCATAAAAAGCTATGCTTTACATATTACTCTATTTGTTTTACACCATAAGGTATAAGCAACATCTCCTTTTAGTAAAGTATACACAAGTAGCCTCACTTAGAATACATTTTTAACGGACTAAAAAAAAAAAGAATTTATCTTACAAATTGCTTTGCAATGAAAATATACAATAACAGACCACTTAAAATAACTAAAATGACAAAGAATTTTGTATGGCTGTCTTTACAGTTTTCTTACTGCATCATCAATATCAGAAATCTGTTCCTTCAGCTGGTTCCACTGCTCTGGATTTAAAGAAATACCTGAAATACATAAAAAACAAAATACTTAGTACAAAAAGAAAATTGTAGTTCAGGATCTTGCAAACGTACAATTAAGACTGATTTCCATATACAGACTATGCCACAACTATTAATGCTTGAGTTACATCAAGTGTATAACAGACTCAGCTTCACGGTTAAATTGCTTGGAACACTTCAATTTAGACCTTAACTCATTAATGGACAAGTTTACCTTACAAAGAAAACTGGTACAATATAACAAACTCATTTGTATATGTTTTGCAAAACACAGGAAGGGAAATAGAGCTCTGTCCCTGATAGGAAGCCATACAAATGCCCCGAATAAGATGAAGGAAATCAAATATTATTTCTGTTGGCTGTTAGAAACCAAATACCTCAGTGGATTGAACTCCTATGTATTTCTGACATAACAATTCTGTTGTGTGTTGTTTTGTTTGTTTTTTTGGGGGGGTTGACAGCTGAAAGTAGTGTGAGTAACATTTTCGAGATACTCTATTCCTTACCACTCACAAACATGGAAGTCTTTTTGTTCTATCTTGTTTGGTTGTTTTAAGCTTCAAGATCACTATAGATTGTAACATTCAAACAATGCTCATTCAGTACCCCACAATTCACCTCAGATCTGAATTTTTACTCCAATCTGTAGTTCAGACACACATTTCCCTCATGCTTGAGCCTCCTCACTCTTCCCCTGCAATCACTACATGAGTACATACTCAGAGAACTACCTTTGACTCCCTCCAGTCAGGCTCTTCTACTACTGACCCCTCTCTCTCCCACCCACCTCGCTGATCAGGCTTCTTCTACTGCTTTCTCCCTGTAGGTGGAGTAGGACCTGAAAACAGGTGAACATCTCTAGGACTCATCATTCTTTCCTATCACCAGATATTTTTAATCAGAGCACTGCAATTACTTTAAGGAGCACAGTCTGTGAGGCTGTTTTAAGCAGTTCTCCTAACAGTCTTTAGGGGAAGATTTTGAAAAAAGTTAGGCCAAGCATTATTAGGAGAACAAGTATCAAGCTGCCCCTGAACGACATACCATATGAGTTACATGCAGGCATAAAGTTTAAACGTGCTATCTAAAAAAATCTGACAACGCTTCCTAAATAACAGAATTCACGATTTCCTACTCAAGCCTTCAATTGATGTGCTTTTTATTTCCACCTCAAAACACAGCAGTTTAGTACTTAAACATTGGAGTAATTTCTTAAGTCATGGCAACAAATCCAAAAAATTTTTCCCGTACAGTACCCATACACTCTGTTCATACAAACCTATTATTGTTGGTTGGTTGTTTAAGATAATAATTCAAGCTTTCTAAATGTCTATTCACTGCATTGCTCTTGGACACATCAGAAAACTGTAACAAACATGCTGATTCTATATTAACTGCCTTCAGCCTTCAGAACAGAAGGTTTCACGCTTATGCCTGCCATTGGCACAATAAGAAAAATGATTAAAGAAAGCTTTTCTAAAG
The DNA here is from genome assembly GCA_035772895.1 of Perdix hodgsoniae. Lineage (NCBI taxonomy): Eukaryota > Metazoa > Chordata > Aves > Galliformes > Phasianidae > Perdix > Perdix hodgsoniae. The sequence continues at coordinate 28,888 of JAPSGF010000253.1, read as the reverse complement.
AAGCAACATGGCATTAAGGAAAGCGAGGATTAACGAGGCCCTGCAGAGGGATCTGGACAGGCTGGAGAGCTGGGCTGAAGCCAACGGGATGAGGTTCAACAAGACCAAATGCCGAATCCTGCACTTTGGCCACAACAACCCCAGGCAGCGCTATAGGCTTGGGGCGGAGTGGCTGGAGGACTGTGTGGAGGAAACGGACCTGGGGGTGTTGATGCTCAGCTGAACATGAGCCGACAGTGTTCCCGGGTGGCCAAGAAGGCTAATGGCATCCTGGCTTGCATCAAAAACAGTGTTACTAGCAGGAATAGGGAGGTAATTGTCCCCCTGTACTCTGCACTGGTGAGGCCGCACCTCGAGTATTGTGTTCAGTTTTGGGCCCCTCATTGCAAGAAAGACATTGAGGCCCTGGAATGTGTTCAGAGGAGGGCTACGAAGCTGGTGAGGGGCCTGGAGCACAGGCCTTATGAGGAACGGCTGAAGGAGCTGGGATTGTTCAGCCTGGAGAAGAGGAGGCTCAGGGGAGACCTTATAGCACTCTATAACTTCCTGAAGGGAGGTTGTGGTGAGCTAGGGGTCAGCCTTTTCTCTCGTGTAGACAGTGATAGAACTAGAGGCAATGGTTTCAAACTGCGCCAGGGGAGATTCAGGCTGGACATTAGGAAATACTACTTCTCGGAAAGGGTGGTCAGGCATTGGAATGCACTGCCCAAGGAGGTGGTGGCGTCACCGAACATGGATGTGTTCAAGAGACGTTTGGATGTTGTGTTGAGGGATAGGATTTAGCTGGGGAGTATTGGTGATGGTTGGACTGGATGATCTTTTAGGTCTTTTCCAACCTTGATGATTCTGTGATTCTGTGATTCTGTGAAAGCACTGCTACTACAAGTATCAACTCATCTGCATCCTACAGGTGGAAAGTGTTCTGAAAGCAGGTCAGTAAAAGGATACCATAAAAATTAGGTATGGGCATGCCAATTAAAGATTTAAAAGCTTATGCTGTGCCACAGATTAGACATACAAAGCACAAAACTCAAGCACTTGAAATATTTTCACTTTAGCTAAATTCATGGTTTGTTGTTTGGTTTTTGTTTTTTTTTTACTCTAAAATATCTTATTGTAACAGAAGCAAGAAATTGAGTTAGTCAACTGTCATGGAACTAATTTTGAAAATCTGGTCTTCTAGGTGAGAATGGAGTTCATCTGTCAGACAAAGGGAAGACTATCTTTGGCAGCAATCTTTCAAATTTAATCAGAAGATCTTTAAACTAGAGTTGCTGGGGGTGGGAATCCTCAAATCATTGTACTTTGAGGAAAACAATGGTAATGGATGTACTAGACCTGGGACAGAATCACTGGCCAGTAAGACAACATGTAAGGTTCAGGATAAGAGAACTATAATTAGTAAATCAGCCTCAACAGGAGACCAACTCAAGTGCCTGAACTCCAACACATGGAGCATGGGGAACAAGCAGGAGGAGTTACAGGTGTGCATATGCCTACAGGACTATGATGTCATTGGCATCACTGAGATGCACTGGGATGACTCTCGTGACTGGAATGTAGGAATAGATAGATATAAACACTTTAGGAAAGATGGGCAGGGGAGAAGGGGAGGGGGTTTTGCCCCCCTACATCAATGACCACCTGGAGTCCATGGAACTCCACCTGGGGATGAATGAGGAACTGACAGAGAGCTTATGGGTTAGGGTTCAAGGGAAGGAGACATCACAGAGAGGGTCTGCTACAGGAAGACCAAGTGGTAGAGGCCCTCTAAAAACAGGAGCCGCTTCATAGTCACAAAACGTGGTCCTCATGGAGGACTTCAACCACCTTGATATCTGCTGGAACAAAACAGCAGTGCACCAGACAGAGGAGGTTCCTGGAATGTGTCGATGATAACTTCCTCTTTCTAGTAGTACAGGAACCTGTGAGAAAAGGTGCTATATTGGACCTTGTCCTCACCAACCAGGAGGAGGTGGTGAGTAATGTGAAGCTCAAGAGCAGCCTTGGCTGTAGTGACCGTGAAATGGTGGAGTTCAAAATCCTTAAGGTGTCAAAGTGGGTGTACAGCAAGCTTGCTACTCTGGACTTCAAGAGAGCAGACTTAGAACTCTTCAGGAAACTGCTTGGCAGGGTGGCATGGGAGAAAGCCCTGGAGGGAAGAGGGGCCCAAGAAAGCTGTCTGGGATTCAAAGACCATCTGCAAGCCCAGAAGCAGTGCATACAGAGAAAAGGGAAAGCAGGCACAAATGCTAACAGGCCTCTGTGGATCAACAAGGAGCTCCTGGACTAACTCAAGTGCAAAAAGAAAGTCTATAAGGAGTCAAAGCAGGAACAGGTTACCTGGGAGGACTACAAAGAAGTTGTCTGAGCAGCTAGGGATCAGGTTAGGAAAGATAAAAGCCAGGTAGAATTAAGTCTAGCCGGGGACATCAATGGGAACAAGAAAAAAATTCTACAGCTATATCAGTGATAAAAAGATGGCCAAAGAGGATGCGGGCCATCTCAGGAAGGAAACTGGAGACCTGGTCACGAGGGATACAGAAAAAGCTGAGGTGCTCAAGGATTTCTTTGCTTCAATCTTCACAGGCAAGGGCTCTGGCAACACTGCCCAAGTTGCAGAAAGCAGTGGTAAGAACCTGGAGAAGGTAGATCTGCCTGCTATACGTGAAGATGAGGGTCAAGACCATCTAAAGAACCTGAAGGTGCACAAGTCCACGGGACCCAATGAGAACCATCCACAGGTTCTGAGGAAACTGATAGATGAAGTTTTCAAGCTGTTACCTATCATATTTGAAAGGTCATGATAGTCTAGTGAAGTTACCCGATTGGAAATGGGGAACATAACCTATTTTTAAGAAGGGGAAAAAAGAAGATCCTGGGAACTACAAGCCAGCCAGTCTCACATCAGTGCCTGGCAAGATCATGGAGCAGATCCGCCTGAAGGCCCTACTAAGGCACATGGAAAATGAAGATGAGGTGATTGGTGGTGACCAACATGGCTTCACCAAGAGCAAGTCATGCCTCACAAATTTAGTGGCCATTTATGATGGAGTTACAGCATCAGTAGATAAAGGAAGAACAACTGACATCTATCTAAACTTCTGCAAAGCGTTTGACACTGTCCTGCATGACATCAAGGTTGCCAAACTGGAGAAAAATGGATCTGATGGATGGACCACTAGCTAGATAAGGAATTGGCAGAATGGTTGCACTCAAAGAGTTGCAGTCAGTGGCTCAGTATCCAAGCAGAGGCCAGTGACAAGTGGATCCTCAGGGATCAGTGTTGGAAGCGGTGTTATTTAACATCTTTGTAGGTGACATGGACAGTGGGATCGAGTGCACCCTCACCAAGTTTGCAGATGACACCAGGCTGAGCAGTGCACTTGACACACTAGAGGGAAGGGATGCCATCCAGAGGGACCTGGACAGGCTTGAGAGATGGGCCCATACCAACCTCATGAAGAGCAACAAGGCCAAGTGCAAGGTCCTGCATTTGGGTTGGGGCAATCTGAAGCACAGATATAAATTGGGCAGAGAATGGTTTGAGAGCAGCCCTGAGGAGGACTTGGGAGCATTGATTGATGAGAGATTCAACATGAGCTAGCAATGCACACTTGCAGCCCAGGACAACCTTATCCTGGATTGTATCAGGAGAAGTGTGACTAGCAGGGTGAGGGAGGCAATTCTGCCCCTCTACTCTGCTCTCATGAGACCCCACCTGGAGTACTGTCTCCAGTTCTGGAGCCCCCAACACAAGAAGGACATGCAGTTGTTAGAGCAGGTCCAGAGAAGGGCCATGAAGATGATCAGAGGGCTGGAGCACCTCCCCTACAAAGACAAGCTGAGAGAGCTGGGGCTCTTCAGCCTGGAGAAGAGAAGGCTCCGAGGAAACCTTATAGTGGCCTTCTTCCAGTACCTGAAGGGGGCCTACAGGAAAGCTAGGGAGGGACTTTTTAGAAGGGCATGTAGCGACAGGACAAGGGGAAATGGTTTTAAACTCGAAGAAGGTAGATTTAGACTAGATATTACAAAGAAATTCTTTACTGTGAGGATGGTGAGACACTGAAACAGGTTGCCCAGAGGTTGTGAATGTCCTCTCCCTGTAAGCATTCAAAGCCAGGCTGGATGGGTCTGTGAATAACTTGCTCTAAAGGGAGGCATCCCTACCTATAGTAGGGGAGTTGGAACTAGATAATCTTAAGGATACCTTCCTACTCAAACCATTCTATGATTCTGTGAACTGGGAGGAGTTATGGCTCCCACAATGAATTTGTTTCTATCCAGTGCCTTGTTTACATATATTATGCACTATTCATTTAGGAAAGTGGACTAAGGCAAACAAAATCTCTTTGCTTTTGCTTCTAATCTACATGTAAAGCTAATCATTTGTTAAAATAAGTGTTACTCTGAATATAAAGATCTGATACACAGTTTTCTGAGTAAATTTCAGGCTATGTTTTAATAGAAAATAACATGGAGCAGAGTAATACCTTTCCTGCCAGGCTTCATTTCACCTTCTTGATCCATCCAATATTCTCTAATATCAATTAAAACTTTCCCTTTAAAGTCACGAACACTGACATATCTCATTTTGCCAATCTGCCAAAACAAATACAAGGATCTTTTAGGTATTTTATGTATTACAGCATTTACTTCTCCAAACAGTATTAAACTCAAGCACGTGACATTGCCCACTGCAGCTTATTTTAGACACCAGAGGAACATCTAAATCAAGTGCTTAATTCTTAGAAATGAGTAGGCTAATAGATAACGACAGTATAAATGGGTTAAGGACTTAAAAACACAAACGCATTCAGTACTTTTTGTCATGCCAATCTGGCCCTCCTAGAGTAAAAAAAAATATTAACTTATTTTAAAAGCATGTTGGGTTTAGGATTTTTTTTTTTTTTGCCTCTATTGTAACAAAAAAAATCTTAGCTTTTAATGTTTACTCCCATGTACCAAGGCATGAAATTGTCTTTGTTGACAAATAATACTCTTGGAATTTCAGAGTTTCTGTACCACAACAGCATAACTGAATTAGGCTTTTTTATTTATTTATTTATTAAGAGAGTGGGGAGCAGGTAAAAAGCACAGCACATTGTCTTGCACTATGGATTGCCCTACATATTTAGACTTCAAGATTTTCCCACATTTGATAAAGTATTTGTTTACATGAATTACAAGTGTAATGTAAATTTGAGAATCAGAAGTTAGGTAATCAAAATGCACAAACTAATATTTTGCTTGTTTAAATTTCTTTATACATCTTGTAATGCTAGTAAGATCCCCTGCTAAATGGCCAGTGCATCTGTCCGGAAAACAAAAACTCCCAATTCAACTAAAATCATCCACAGATATTTAAGTCACAAGCTGTTACTTCATAAAAATAGATATAAACAAGTATGCTTTCTGTTTTGTTCTTCTTACGCAGACCACATTGAATTAAGTCAAAAAATAACTTCAATGCAATTGGGACAACTTTAGATACTGTAAGCCTGAAGCATTTGTTTTCCTTACTTCAAAGGATCCTTTACAATGAACAAGAAACTACAGTTTAAGATATTTTGTGATTGATTTATTAAACACTTCCACAGCACAAGAAATACAACACTCAAAAATAAGGCACGATGTCAGAGTATCTGAGTTCTTTCAGACTTAGCTTGGCATAGTCTGTAGGACTGGCCAAATGTCAACAGTACTGGCAAAGGATATCCCAAATACATAAACAACATTTCTTGTTTTTACAATATAACACTTCACAGACTTCAAGCAACTTTTAGATTTCTTTCAAGTAGTAGCACTCTAGAATATCTATCAAAGACTAAGTGCATTGTCAAGTAATTCCAGGTTTGCTCTACAAAAAAAAAATCTGATACAATATAGCAGATTAGAGATGCAAATACAAGAAAAAAAAAGGTTTAGGATTCAAATATTAATAATGAGACTACATACCTTAACTACAGTAAGGCAGAGGGAAGAATATGAAATACACATTTAGCCAGTACCTTAACTGGAAAGGGTTCCATATGAAAATGCTGACATTAAGTTTTATGCCTCTGTCTACATTTCACCTGAATGCTTGCATTAAGTTTACGATGTTTAGTTGAACTCTATGCAAAACAGTTATCACTGCTAAAAGCATTAACGCTGGTTTCTGAACTACAGTTCTAATTAGCAACTAAAGTTAATAATAAATCTAGATTTACCCAAATAAATTGAAGGTTCAGATATCTGCAGTTCTGGCATTGAGTCATTTCTAAACAGCTTTTCTTCCTCACAGCAACTGACAGTACTAGAATAACTTAACCAGGCTAAAGCACCTTCTTAATCACATTAGTATTACAAGGGTTGTATTGCTTTATTTATGGTAGGATAGTTAATGCTGTTCAATCTTCATACACAATTTCATATGTTTATTAAATATAACAGCTCTTTAGATATGTCATTCTGATACATTAAGTGGATCAAAGGATAATATTTCCAGGTTTCCATTTCATGGAATAAAAATTAACTGTGTCTAGGTTCCTTTCACAGCTACTGTCATGGTTTTACGTTTTTTGGTTTTCAGTATTCCACATCAACACATCATGTAGTGCACTGGAACTAAAGTGTTAATACTCCAGCTCCATGTACCTATCTATCCCTGTACGTGACGGAAGTCATGGGATCTGACCCTTTGGGGGGGGGGGGGGGGGAAAGCCCCCTTTTTTCTTTTGGGGGGGCCCATGGAGGTTGCATTTTCCTAGCCATCCCAAGCCTTTCAGGTTTGACTTGGTCTCGGGAACTCTCTCTCCTATCTTATTTGATTTATTAGTCTCAATTTCAATTAGATCTTATTATATTGTGTTATTTTGCATTTCCAATATCATAGTTAGTAAAATAAGTTTTCCTCCATAGATTGTTGCCGCTGTTGTTTTTCTTCCCCTCCTTCCTTCCCATTTTGTGTGGGGCCGGAGTGGGAATAAGAGGGGCAGGGGCGTATTGCCCCCCTGTCACGGGCATAGATTGATCTAGTTAACGCCGTGACAGCTACACAGCTAGCTTCCTGTATGAGTTTCATCAAGAGCTTTCATCTACATTTTTCTTCCAATTGCCAGTTTCCTTTGAAAGGTATACACACTGAAAGTAGAAACTGAAAAAAAAAGAAAAGCAGCCTTCTTAGCTGGTAACTATTTAGCACTGAAAGGAGCACAGTAAAATAATACAAACTCCTAGTGTGTACTGTCCTGTAAAATAGCTGAGCTCTACAGTGCATCATGTCAGTTCAGAACACTAATTCTGAAACTTAAGTAGCTACCAACGCAATCCCATTCATTATTTCACAGTTCAACAACTTTACAGAGCATCACAAACATACTGAACTATTTTCAGGAACCTATGATAAGACATTGCACTATAAAACTGAAGAACTTCTCAAAAGTCAAAAAGCAAATACAACTTCATTTTCAATAAAAAAGAAGGAAAGGAGGCAAGTTCTTTTCATACAAATTAAAGCAGAAATTTCTGTGAAATGTCTTTTGTCATGTGACTCTATTCTTGACACTGTATCCAGACAGCAATAACAAACCTTATCCAAATTAGGCATGGGTAAATAACAGGATTTTTCAAACTAAAGCACATGATGTAGAGCTTACATGGGCTTGAAGTTACAGACAATAATCTAATACATGAATAATAAATCCTTTCACGTTAATGTGGATAATGTTTGTCCTTAGATTCTCTACTAATACACCACAAATTGGAGTGAGAAATTTCTGCACCCCAATCATGCCCAAATGCCTTTATCAAATTCTGAAGTACTCTAGGCTACCTATGAAGCCTAAGAAGGCCAAGACAAAAAAATACTGTTTCATACTAAAATAGTTTCCTACTACTTATAACTCTATTCTTCATTACTTTCAAGAATAACATTATACTAACATTAGTTTTAAACAACAATAAAAATGTAAATACTGACAAAAGTGCTGAATGTTCTGAATACAGTGGTCACAGTGAGCTCTACATTAAAGGAAGCTGTGTTTTGGATGCATACAGCTAAAGGTTTAGAACATTAAATCAGTAAGTTACACATCATTTGCTGCTACTCCCCCACACAGCATGGGCATCACAACTTCTGACTATCCTGTGAATGCTTCATTGCTTAATTCCCATCAGTTGAAGTCACATCTGTAAGTTACACTGCAAAGTCACTTGCACATAGATAATTTTACTGCTCCAAGAAAGCAAAAAGGAGTTTCAACTATTATTAGTAGTCCTAGAATAAGCAAAACCATACCTAAAAATTTGAAATGCAACTAGAGCTTCTAACACGCTCTTCCAGGTAGAAGGAAAAGAGAGGAAGTAACCATAGACTCACAATGCTATTTTTACACCGAAACAGCTGCATTTTAGTTAAAGCACATAAACTGATATAGCATAAAAACCAACAGTGATTCACCTAACAGAATAAGCAACCTAAAAATATTTGCTGTTGAGTAACTAGAAGGTAGGCAGAGACCAAAGAACACTGATGGTTCAGGTCAAGCTGATGATCAAGTCCAGGCATTAACAGTGTCTTCAATTGAAGCTCTCCCTCCCAACTATACAGGAAGAAGAAAGCAAGGACTAAAACATTAGGAGTAACTGTCCTGTATTACATAACCAGTTACACAGGTGGTCTCTCTTGAGAAGAGGGTGGTTTGCTTTTTTTCAGCCTTACTCCTTTGCACAGATACAGTCCAAAGCCATTTCTTTTGCCTTACCCATCACTGGGATCACCTTATTAGACATCCCTCCCATATACTTTCACAAACTTAAATTCTTAAGAGACTGATTCTTAATTTTTTCCTGTTCCTGTCACTTACCAAGCCAACTAGTCACAGACATTTAATAACTCTTGACTTGCTCACCTAAAACAAGTAACTCCACGTTATTTGTATCTCTTGCACAGCTTGTAGAATGCACTGCTACTGCCCCAGCTAACCTCAGGAACTACTGTACCATTCGCTCACAAACTCATCATGTTATTAAAAATATACATTCATCCAATTAAAGCTAAGTACAATGTCAAAAAATACACTTTTTGATGTTCAGCAAGAACAATCTGCACCATAAAAACAGAAACAAGTAAATCTTATTTCAAGACACTGTCTTATAAGACAGGAGCCAAGTTGCCCTTGACCTAGTTCAAGAAAAATGAGGAGTCATGAAGAGTGCATACTTAAGTTCTGAGAACCTTTCTTGAAAGAGCCCTGATTAAAAAGCATTCCCATGCAGAAATTGTCCTGATTTAATATTTACAATACATTCACAGTGAGTACTGCATTTACAGACAAAATGACTACCCACAGTGTTAAAGGCCACAAAGGCTAGATCAATTGCCACAACTCAGATTTTTTACTCTACTGAAACCTGAGAATGCTTTTTCCGAGTTTCTCATCCACACAGCAGGATTGTAGCCCCCCCTTCCACCAAGGTTTCAGGAGACGAGACATTATCAAGATATTCAAACAAATTCACAAGATTTATATGGACTATAATGTAACATGGTACCTAAGCCAGGCTCTAAAAAAGTTATCAATTTTACCTGAAACATATTCTCATCGCTGTTACTGCTTTGCTTAGAAGCAGCAGCACCTTTTGAACTTTCACCCATCTTTTGTTTCTTTAGAGGCTTTTCTGGAACAGCTTGCTTTTTCCGCTTCACCTTGGAGCAAGAACAAAACAAATGCATGAATTCATTATTTTCCACTGAAAGCAACAACAACAAAGGAAGTATAGGACCACTAAAAACTGTTTAAAAAAAAAAAAATGTATCTGGAAAGCACCTTCATCAGGGGAACATTTTTTTCTTTATTTTCATCAGGGTCCAATCTCCGTGCATAGCATAATTAAATGTTTTTAAAACATTCAGATGGTATAACTTTTAAACACTGATAGAAATAGGACCACAAATAATCTGATTTACATGGTAATCATCCCCCCCCCCAAAAAAAAAAAACAAACCCACAAGTAATTATTAAAATAATTGGAAACATTCAATTTTCACATTTAAAATCAGTTTAAATGTTAAAATTAATTAACAGAGACATTCAAGTTGAATCAGCTTTTAAGTGAGAAACTAGCAGGTGGTATTACAATAGAAGTAGGAATCTGAAACAGAAAAAAAGAACATGTAAACAAGATAAGTACATGACACAGAGATGACAAGGCAGGTGGTGGTTTTGACTTTGGGCTTGCAATTTATCCAGACACGAAAATGAAGGGCAGGTTGAGGTCATCTCAAAATTAATCTGAACTCTTGCCATAAGGGGCAGTTAATACCGAACCCTTCTATCTCTTACCACAAAGGAAGAAAATTCCAGGAAGCTTGTGGCTAGATTCACCACATAGTAAATACAAAACAAAACGCAACACAACTTTAAGAAGTTCACTGCAAAGCAAGAAACATCTTTTTCACATAAACCCTAATCTTGTTTTTGCCCCCCCTTCATCCAAGTGTCTGAAGTTATATGGAACGAAATGCATTTTTGCCACATGGAAATTAATGTTATCATAATAGTCTACATATAATTTTCACCTTTTTGTCAATTTCACTATCCGAATCACTTGCAGATGAGCTTGAAGACACAAGCTCCTTTGATTTAGGCATTCTAGGACAAAAAAGATAGCATGAGAACAATACAAGAAATACATGCCATTACATCCAGAAAACAATCTTGAAACCTGTTTGTGAAGTCTCACCTTATTAAAACCCTCCTAAAGACTTCCCAGCATTTTCATAAAAGCTTTAACACACATCATGGATGTGATCTCAAACATCATTCCCTCTCATAACTCTTCCCTTTTTTCCCTTTTTTTTTTTTTTTTTTTTGCTGCAACTGCCCTAAAAGCAATATTTTAGTTTTTAACTAGTTAAAAAAGCAGAAAGTACGATGAAAAAAAAAAAATACAGTGCATTACACTATTATCCTCAACTTGAATTTTCAATACTATACTCATAAATATGTACTACTGAGGCCAAACACAGCATTATCTGTATTCTTCCACAAGCATTTTGCCTACTTGAATTTGCAAGCAAGTTGTATAATCATCATACATGAGACTAAGCTCCCCATCAGTAACACAGAAGTCTGGAAAAAAAAACACAAACCACTTAGTTATAATGAACTACAGTACAGTAATTAATATTTCTACTGTAGCTTTAACACAGTCACAAGAACCTACTGATTTGCCAGACAAGCAGACATTCAACTTTCCTTGAAAGCATGCTGCTAGGTGTGCTTCTATATCTTCTTTCTCCACTATGCAAACATATGGTTAGATAAAGTAGTTAAACATTTTACCTGCTACTAGAAGCTTGTTGTGACAAATAAATAGCTTATCTGTTCTTTCAGAATAAAAGTAAGTATCACAGAGAAAAACTGTGTATAATAAACTAAAGCTAGGGAAGGCTAATAAAAGATTAAAGAAACATCTCAGTAAAGGATAATGAATAACAGCATTTTTAAGCAAGCTGGAGGTGAAATAAGTCACATACAAAGGAAAAGAAACAGTGAACAATGACAATGGCTCAATGCAGTTTTCAAGCAATGCAAGTTCTGTCATAATAGCTTGGAGCAGAAGACTGGAAGCTGTAGCATGGAAAATGAAACATGATATGGGAAAGCACACAAAACATGCTGCAGGACAGAGACAGAGGGGAGCTGGAACAAGGCAAGGCAAAAACCAAGCACAGCAATGATGTAAAATGGGAGAATCAAACAGAACTGATAAACGGGAGCCAAGGGGCCACAAATAAGAAATAACCCTGAAGTCTCCATTACAGTGAATGAGCAATAACATGCAAGACAATAGGAGTGGTAATCGGAGGAAAGTAATAGGGGTTAGAGGTAACTTTCTCAGGAGAGGCTAATAAGGCAGAGCACGAGGAAACACCGAAGCACCATAGGGAGCAAGGGCAGAATACAAAAGGCCACACGAAGATGGAGAAAAATAATAATAAAAAAAAGACAAGCCAAGAACGCCAGTAGGCGGCTCCCAATCGCCATTTTCCTCCCCTCTTCTCCACAGCTCTTGTTGTCTCCTGAAGGAAAAGAGACAAAAGCCCAAGCAGGGGTGCGCAGGCAAAGCCTCCCAGGTCTTCCCAAGGCAGTGACAGAGAGGAGACTGCAGCTCGACAGCAGCAAAAAACATGACAGACAACACACACATACACATAAAAATTTAAAAAAGCTAGGAGCCATCTGCCAGTCTGATCCCTGCATGAAGAAAACAGAGCAGGGTGATTCCCTGACACTGTTTTCTTCCTCACTCAAATCCTCTCTGCCCTCTAACACAGCAACTTCTCTTTAGCAGCAGCTCCTCCATCCGCTCCAGGCCCTACTCTACAGTAGGACATCCCTCTCACAGGAGGCAGCAAGCACTCAAGGAAAGAAGAAAACCCCACCACACGACTACTCGCACACTTCCCCAAGACTGCTGGGACGCGCCGAGCCATTAATAGTTAAGGCCAAGCACCAGAGAAAATAGTAGCGACCCCAGCAGAACGAGAGAACACCACAAAACACTCACATTCTCCTTCACGCACAGCAACACCGCACTACAAGAAAGGATGTAACGATGTAACGCACTGCGGAATCCCCGCCCTTTCCCTGCACCACGTGAGGGGGGGAAGGAAAGGAAGTGTTAGATGAGGATGCATCCCTCTGTTGCTTGCTTTTGCTTCTTTCGTTCTGACTGCAGGGTAAAAAGGGCTTCTTATAGGGCTGTAGCTCCTCTGAGGGGCTGCGAGAGATGGTAAAGCTCCTTAGCCCTGTTAAGTTGCCATTCTCGATTACTCTGCCAGCAGCAGTGTGGAAGGGAGCAAGAGGAAGCGCAGTGAGGGTTTATCATGCTAAAGCCACAGCCGGAGCATTACCAGAGGCTGATTAGGAAGGCACCACTTCACAAACTGGCTTGGGTTGAAAGGGACTTCAAGGATCATCAAGTTCCAACCCCCCTGCCACAGGCAGGGTTTGCCAGCCACTAGATCACATCCTGGATCAGATTGCCCAGGGTCCCATTCAAGCTGGCCTTAAACACTTCCAGGGACAGAGCATCCATAACTTCTCCAACCTGTTCCAGCACCTCACCGCTCTCAGTAAAAAACCTCCCCCAATATCTCCCTTCCTTTAGTTTAAAACCATTCCCCCTCGTCTTATCACTGTCTACCCTTATAAAAAAAGTTGATTTCCCTTATGTTTACCAACTCCCTTTAAGTACTGGAAGACCGCAACAAGGTCTCTTCGCAGCCTTCTTTTTTCCAGGAAGAAAAAGCCCAGTACCTTCAGCCTATCTTCGTAGGAGAGGTGCTCCGGGTGCATCTTTGTGGCCCTCCTCTGGACATTTACAGAAGCTCCACATCTTTCTTGTGTTGGGGGCCAGTCACAGAGTTAACTAGATCAATCTATGCCTGTGACAGGGGGGCAGTAGGCCCCTGGACCCCCCTGGCCCCACAAAATGGGAAGGGAAATGTGGGAATACAAGAAAAACTGTTCATTGCAGAAGCTGTGAAGCAAGATAAACAGCATGAGAACCAAGGACACCTCTAGAAGAAGAATGAACGTCTCACGGCTCTGACTGGATAAGTACCTGTGTGAACGGTTGAAGAGTGTTTTGTAGAATGCTCTGTCGACATGTAAAGGTGGATGGGAAGGTTGTAGGGGTGGATGGGAAAGCTAGAAAAAGAAAACTTGTGAAGGTATATAAGTGATGTGAGAACTTGTAATAAAGGATTTGGATCGTTCACATCTGAGTCTGTGCATCAGACGCTGTAAATGGCGCCCACTGCATGGGGCAAATCAAGCCGAGGCTGAACAAGTCTGGTCCGGCAGCGCTGCCCAATTGAACTACAGAGAGATTGTTTTGCACACACCCGCACTGTTCTTCAGGACAGAAGGTGAGCAGTTGGGAACTATGGAGAGTTCACTAATGAAGGAGCAGCAAATAAATCTTGCAGCATTACAGTTAGCTTTAACGTTTCAGGATCAGCCTGTATCTACCTCAGCATTAGTTACTTTTCTCAAATGGATAAGCAAAAATGTCCCTCAATTTCCAAAAATTGGTTTCTCTTTTGATGGAGAGCTTTGGGACAAAACTGGAGCAAAACTCTGGGAGGCTTCTATTACTAAAGACAGAACGGCTGCTAAACTTTTACCTGTTTGGCAACAAATCATGGAAGGGCTTAAACAAATTCGACAAGGAGGAATTTCTTCCAACTATTCCCCATCGCCCTCCCTCCCACCCCCGCCGCTGCCACCCGGTGCAAAAAGCAGCCCTGGCCCGGATTCGATCCGCGGCTCCGACCCCACCCCTGTCCGCGGAGAAGAGAAATCGCAACATCCCCCCGTCGCTGTCGCCCTAGGCCCCGCCCCCGGCGCCGCTCATTCCGCTCTCGCCCGCTCCGCGCCTCGTCAATCATCGCGCCGCTCCCGCCCTCGGCTCCGCCCCTGACGCTCGTCGCAGCTCCCCTGCCTTCCGCTCCGCTCCCGACGCCCGCCGCGTCGCTCCCTTCCTCCGCCCCGCCTACGTTGCCTGCTACTGCGTCTCTGCAGCCTGCCTGTAACTTGGTTAAAGACAAGACGGACCGGAACTAGAGGAACTTTTAGATCCTGGTCCAGTAGAAGACAAACCGAGCATTTTCCCTCCTGATGATAATTTGAAGGGTGCGGGAAAGACAAATTCTTCTACAATGTACTACGGTGCTTTAGAGAAGTGCAGAAAAGAAGCAATATTACGGGGTGATGCCGATACGTTGCAAGCCGTTCCTGTGATGTATTGTCCAAATCAGCTCCCCCAGTGGGAATCCCTGCATATAAGGCAGTAAAGGAGCTAAGGAAGTCCGTGAGAGATTATGGAGTTCAGTCTGCCTTTACATATAATCTTTTGGTTGCAATTAGTGACAGTTATGTTATGACCCCTCATGATTGGAAAATTCTGTTACGAACGATCCTGTCTACCATGCAATATACCGTGTTTATGACTGAATACCGAGAACAGGCTACCATCCAGGCTATGAATAATTTGAGTAAATTAAATCATACTGGCATGGATGAATTCATGGGGGAGGGGGTCTGAGCAACAACTCAGGCCCAGGCACAGATGGACAGGCAATGCTTTGAACAAGTGAACACTTTGGTGTGAGTAAGGGGAGGACAAGATAAGGATTAACTGTTGTTTAGGAATGTATGATTTGCGGAATCAAACTCTATAACCCAGAGTTAGGTTATAAAGCAGGTGGGTTTATTCAATGAGACGCGTATCATTGGGTGCGCGGGGGATCGTTCCTCCTAACACACACACTGTAGGGCAAAAGCTTGGGACAGATATAGGCCGAACGAATACACAATTTGCATACATATTCATTACATTCCTGACGTATGGCCCCCGCCATGAGCAGTGGGGGTCTCCTTTGACGTGAAGACCCATTGTCTCTGACAGTAGTAATGCCATTGACTTGCGGAAAACAGACTCTATAACCCAGAGTTAGGTTATAAAGC